>CAXARX010000656.1:0-12698 GCA_963971425.1 Bryoerythrophyllum caledonicum | reverse complement strand
CTTCATAGACCCTTTGAAGATCCATTAGCACCATTGCCAATGTCTTTTTCGAATTCTCAGAAAGGGTCTTCAATTGAATTCCTTGCATGATTGATGACTCTCCTTTGAATATTGTAGACTCCATAAGCTCTTCGGCCTCTTCAACTTCACCTTTCCGTATTTTTTGCTTTGGAATCTTGCCTAGTTCATAACTTTGGCTCTCGATGGCGTTCAGGGATGCCACTCTTTTTCGTTTTTCCTTCAACATACACTGCATAGCATTGTCTCCATTAAATTATTCTTGATCAACTAAATATACATACAAGTATTGAATTAAATTTTTAAACAAAACTCATACATATAAGTCATCAAGAGTATCGCATTTTTAAACAGTATACTTACCTTTTCAGGTTCAGCCAATTGTGACCCCATTTCATCTCACAATTTGTCAACGGAACAGTTTCTTTTGGAAACAGGGAAATCAACAATAATATTGAAGTCAAACTTGTCGCTTTCCTCTTGTTCAAAGTTGCCCCTATTCTCTAAAGGCTCCTCAGCTTCACCATCAATTGACAATGCCAATGCTTTGACTTCACCATCAGTTGGCAACGCCACTGCTTCCACTTCACCATTAGTTGGCAATGCCAATGTTTCCACTGCATCTTCATCCCTATCAATTTTAAACCAAAAAAGTGCTTAAACATTTCAAAGCTTATCATAATAAACTTTTAATAGTGAAAAACTACATCAAAACTAAACATTAATTTAAAAAGAAATGGAAATGGAAATGGAAATTTACGTGTGAATTTGATTCTTGCCCTTGCGAATAGAATAGTGTTTATAACCTTTGAACCATTCATAAATGTCATCCACCTGCCAACGAACATGCAAAATTGTGCCATTCGACATGAACAAAAGAGAGGCAAGGCCAGGTTCCCTTCCTTTAATGAACTCCTTAACTTCCTCCACCATAACCTTCCGATTTCGAAGATTGCTTTGCATAAAGCTTGAGAAATTGGATGGTCTACATTTGAAAACCAAGAACGTACAATCTTAACATTTTGATTGAATGTAAGTTTTCCACTGTAAAGGAAAGTGCTCCCTCAGATAATTCCTACCCCGAAGAAGCTTTCCCTTGGTCCCTTAAGGGCATTGCTTGAAAATCCGTTGGTACAAATCTTCTTGGCTGAATTTCTCCATAGTGCTTGTAGCAGGAAACGGATTTTTCACTGATTCTACAAAAACAACTTGCCTTGTATTTGATGTTGACAAAACTACTCAAGCAGTTGGCAACACCCTCTTCACCAGTAGAAGAGTTGGACAACTAACCTTTTTTTTCCTAGGAGGAATAGGATTAGTAATTCCAGGTAGTAATTCTAGCATCTTTTTCTTCTTGAACGCTACTCTTTCATTCCTCAACTTTTCATATTCAGGTAGCTCTTCCATCTCTTCACCACCTACAAAGTAGAAAAATGAAAATTAAGACAAATGGAGTAATGAACAATAAGATCAAACACAAACAAATAACACAAAGACACTTTGCACTATAATTTTTTATTTTAAAGAAAATAAATTTAAAAAATGAAAGTAGATTCTTACCTTCTTTGTTCTCTACTTCGACAAGTACCTTCTGAGTCTCGTTGAGGATTTGATTTCATGTGTCGCATATAATAAAATGTCAACATTGTAAAATATGAATCACTGAACCTCAATTTTTAATTAAAAAACAAAAGTAGTAATCCAAAAACAGTTGATAAGAAAAAGCGATAACAAAAATAATTACCTGTATATGATGATGAAGCCACAATTTTTTTAGGATTCTTATACTTTTGACCCATGATAGTGACTCCATAAGAAGCACCTGCGTTGAATGTATCGATACTGGAACCTTCCTCATCAGATTCAAGAATGTTATCGTCCTCTAAAATCACTATTTCAGCCTTGAATACGGTTAACAAATTCACCACCCTGACTTGGTTTTTCAGAGTACCAACTAGGTTCACCTTGAAAACCAAAGATTTTTCATCCTTGTTATAGAATGATACTGTTGAAAAAGATGAAGACTCTGACCTAAAAATTGAGATCTATTTTTATCTTCCATGATTAAACAACCTACAAATAGAGCCAAAAATATTCAAAAACATTAAAAAACATTGAAGAAATGAAAGTAAAAAAACACTGGCAGCGTATCTGCACTAGAACGCACTTCAAGCAATGAAGTTATAACGTTCACGATAAAGAACCTTACCTCTTCACGCCAACGATTTCCTTACTAAATTGTTGGAGTTAGCTTTTCGACCACCGCATGCACTTCAGTGTCCCACCATCTTGCTTCTTTTCCTTCACTAACAACAACAAGTTATGAATTCCAAAGAACTACTGTAGCATATCTACCATCCAATGTTAGCTAAAAACTCTCATTAACTCAACCGAATCGGAAGAACCCTCAACACCACTTATCTATTGTTCACAATCTGAAATCCTAAATTTCTCACACTAAAAGCCTTAGAAGTCAAGAACCTAATTCCTATGACATTCTAAAAACTTAGTTCCTTTACAATCGACAAGATTTACAATAGAAATTGCATTCAACGACGATACAATTGACAGGGACTACCAAAGTTTCGATGTCTAAAGTACATCTAGTGGAGAGATAGAGTTCTCGGTAACAGTTCTGTGAGCGTTTACTACTTCTCTTCAATCTTACATACACCCAAAGAACACTGGTAACTAACTGATTAACAGTGCAGACTCACCATTAGGAGCTTCAGACGATGTAGATGTACTAAACAAAACTCAAACGATTCACCTCACAAACATCTCCAACAAATGCTTTGTGAGCACTTTGATGGCAAGCAGCAACTCAAAGAAAGGGAAGCTGCTCGCAAGGTTGTTCACAAGGCTTACACGGCTACTCACCGCGCAAAACAGCGGTGCAAACTTGGCTTTGCAGTTTTCCCTCCCTCACAAATACACGTCAATTCTTGAATGACGTATGATGGCGGGGTATGAAGGTGGTGGTGGTGGTGGGGTCTGATGGGGATATTTTCATAGGAAAAATGATGGTCGGGTTTGATAGAGATGTTTTGATGGGGATAATGATGGTGGGGGTAATGATGACTTTGAATGGTGCATTTAATTTGCACAATCAAACTAAATAAAATACAAATATTCAATAAAATATTCAATAAAAATACAATTACTATATTATTATTTTTCAATACTTCATTATTATTAGCCTTTTTAATTGAAGCTTATATTTTTTATTATTCGATTTGTTTGTTTTCTAATTTCAAAAGTCAAGTATTCAATTCTTGGTTTTATATTTGTTTTATGAATTCCTTACAATGATTTGTTTGATTAGTTCATTTAAGATTTAAGGAAGAACATTTGTATTACTTCTATATTTGTTTTTTAGCTTTCATTCTTTTGAAAGAATTTACACGGATTCTATGAATTTAAATTGAAGTACTATTGTTCTTTCAAATCTAAATTATGATTACTATCCTTTTTAATTGAAGGGCTTATATTTTTTATTATTCGATTTATTTGTTTTCTAATTTCAAAAGTCAAGTATTCAATTCTTGGTTTTATATTTGTTTTATGAAGTTCATTTAAGATCCAAGTGAAAAACATTTGTTTTTTTAGTAATCAATTAAGAATGGTCATTATTTTCAAGACGTTATGTAGATGAATAACAAATGATTGAGATTTAAAGAGAAGCAATGGTTTGTTTGTTTTTTTAATTATTGACTAGCAATTGGTGCTTGCTTTGCTAAGCACACATTAGATCCTTGACTTATTATTATATTATGATAGTGGCATTCTTAAAATAAAAATCTTTATAAATATGTATTGCAAATATAGATATAATATGTGGATTGTTGGAGCAAAATTTTGAGATTTTTTTAATCATTTGGTAATAGCAATAGAAAATTGACGTCATAGAAATTCAAAGCTTGCAAAATCACAAAATCTTGGAAATGCAATGAAGTTCGAAGCCAAAATAAGCACTCAAAATGCCACCTCTCTAATGTCATTGTATTAATCCACTCTAATATCAATTCTTTTGAGAAACCATTGTATTTTTGTAACATCATAGAGTTTGAAATGAGTAAATGTTTACCTTGATTTAGAAATTAAAATAAATTAGTTGTCATTTGAGTTTAATTGATTTTTTTAAGATATCAAAGTATTCACCCTAAACCCTCTCCCAAATAAATGAAGTTAACCCCTGAATGACCTTGAGATTTCTTAAGTTTCAAAGAATTTACCCTACATTGAATAAAATGCTAATATTTTGATAAGTTGTACTATTTTATTTGAATTGTAACCATACAAATTCTAACTAGACATGTTAGGTATCACATAGGAAAAGAAATACAAAAATATCAATTATAGACTGAAAGATTATAATGTTTGATCATGGAAATGTGAAAACTGCTAAAATGATTTGAAGTCTATCAATCATCTTTTCACATGTCAAATCTAAAAATTTGGTCACAAAAAAATACAAGGTTACATGACCTAATGTGTACAACCCCAATCAATTTATAGCTTTTCAAAATGTAGCTTACAATTTTTTTAAATGAATTTATAATGTGATTTTTCCTCCAAGATCTAGTGTATTTGAGACTCATTTCCAAGAGCCTTCAACACTATCAAAAATCAACATTGCACTGGATACCCTTGCACAAAATCTTGAATTAAAAAATCATGATCATTCACTTTCAAAATCGAGTTTTTCATGCTAAAATTAGACTTATAAAGGAATCTTCCAAAAATATAAACTTCTAAAAATAATCACTTGGGTAGATTTTATTTAGATTCTAAGAATGCTAGAGGACACATTCTATCCTCAAGGTCTGTTTGGATTGGCTTAAAGGATTTATTTATTTTTGTAAGTTAGCAGGATTTTACATTTTACATTGGATGTTTTCTTTCCAATGAAAAAATAAACCTATGAAAAAACTCTCAAAAAATTTATTAATTAAAATTTGTAAAAAAATAATAATTAAAATGCATTAATCAAAAGTAAGCAAAAACAATAATGAATATTGTAATCAATCAATCAATAAGTACTGCTGGAGAGGACTGCTTAATATTTACAGTTGGAGTTTGCAATTCAATGATGATGACACTAAGAGTAAGGTTAATGGAAGGAAAAGGGTTTCTTTTTGAGTGGAAGGAGAAACGTCCTTCTTTGAGTGGCGAGAGTTACTGTAGTGAGATGCCTAGTTGCTTGCGTACTTGTTTTTTCTCGATCGCAAAGTGAAGGTTACGTTTGGGATGCAAACAACATTGGATGGCCGAGTGGAAAGAGAAGTGTCCTTCAAAAGTATCGGATATGGCTACAGTTCTTTGCAGCGATGCTCAATTGCTTGCCTAGTTGTTTCTTCTCGATCGCAAGAAGGTGGATTACTGGTTATGTATTCTAGGAGTTCAAAAGGTTTGTCCTTGAGAAGTTCCGGCTATATATGGTGAGAGTTTCTTAGAGTGATGTAAGTGATTTCAAAGTAATTTTGGTCTCAAGCGTTGCTTTGAATCTAACATTTTTGGTTTAGGTTTTGCTTGAGGAGTTGTGTATTTTGTTTAGTAAATGATTCTAAATATGGAGGAAGGTTGTTCATCTAGGTCATTGAAGCCATGTCATTGCAATCTTTGTCGAGGTGCCAAATGGTGGCATAAGAGTACAGTGTACACAGACATTTGAAAGACCAAATATTACAAGGTACATCTTTGGATGAAGTGGAAGATACTTTAGGTATAGAGGAGGATGAGCAAATGGCAGAAGACAACGAGGTTTTTTGTTGAAGATGTAGAGCATATGGTACGTGACAAGGAACCTATTCACGATGATTCAGTTCTTGAAAATGTTTTGTCAATTCCAGAAGCACTCTCTCTAGAACAAGCTATTTCATGCTAGATTATAGAATTGCAAAGAATGTGGGATGAGGCTCATATACCAAGTGGATTACAAGGCCAAATGTTGGAGCGTTTATTCGGGTCTCTTGAAAAGAAGCCAAATTTGCATAGTTAGTAGTGGAAAACTAGATCACAGTGGTTTGTCTTTGGAGAAACTATTAACTCTTGCACGTCCAAATTAGAAAGGTGAATTAGGAAAGTATGATGTGCCTTGTTTGTGGAATAGTCTTAAAAAAATGTATTCGTATTTGGGATTAGTAGCGGCTCAAAGGTGGAGACTTTGTACTGGGTTAGAAGAAGCTCCCCATGCACCAGAACTCTTGGAACCAAGCTTAGAAGATGTTTATGGAGGATCTGGTATTTTGAGGTGCATTTGTGTGCCAAGGGTTCATTCTATGTTCAAAAGAAATTGTGTCTTGTGTTCTGAAAAGTGTCCAATTTGTAAGACAATGCGAAAGAACATTTTATCGTTTGAGCATCTTCCATTGGAAAAGTTGTTGGAAGTATTAGTTTCTACAAAGACTGTTTGTTTGAAGATTCTACATAGTTGGAGAAATAGGATCCGTTGGCTGGGAAGGGATGTTTCTTTTGCTCCTAACAAAATTGAAGAGAATTTTGATGGTAGTAAATTCTGTGAAATTCAGGATTTTTTCAATCTTGAAACAGAGTGGGAGGCTCCAGTTATTTGTCTAAATCCCACATGTAGACATGCATACAGACCTTTCCCTTTAAAGAGCAAAATGTTGCTTGAGAATTGGGATGAAGTGTTACAATAGTATGAATTTTCATGTTCACATTGATCTTTACGAATTTGTCAACCGAAGATAATGTTGAAGGTATTTTCTTAATCAAATTTTTAATTTATTATTTGTGTTCTTTTACAATAGGAATATTTGTTTGAAATTGTGCTTTAATGCTAATGTTTCTTATGTTTTTTTGGTGTAGGGTGATCCAAGGAATGTTTTTCTTATGCTCCAATGGGATGGATTTTCAGTTGCACAAACAAGCCTTCAGAATTGTTGAGCAGTATATTTGTCGATTTTGAATGCTAGCAAAGAAAATCCAGTTGGACCTATTCCAATTCTGTTTATTCCTTCTAGTTCTCAGAAGTTAATTAAACATGGAGATGGAGTACTGGCTTCTTTTTTTAAACCACTTCTTGATGATTTGGAAGAAATATTCTTGAATGGAATTGATGTAGCCTATGCTTATCCAGCAGAAGCTATTAGTGAACATATTCCTTTCGTGGGGGTCAATGTTACAATCAAACTAAGAGGCATGCTTGGAATTTGGACTGGAGATCACCCAGCTCAATGCAAAGTTGGATGTTTGAAACTTGGTGGTTATGGTAGTTGTAGACGTCATAAACTAAGTTGTAGATGGCGAGGAATTCCAGACACTAACAAGGGATTAGTGGAGTATTTTGATAGTAGAAGGCAAGGCAGGTATCCTTCAACTTCTCGGACTGTTGCAGCTACTCTGGATTCTATTCAAATTTCGAGAGAACTATCGGAAGGAAAGGAAAAAAGCCTCATAGCGAGAGAAGTGGGTATTTCTAACTACTCATGTTTGTGGCGTTTATATGATCTATATGGTTTTGATGTCCTTCATGATCTTGACTACGATATCATGCACATTTTATCTCAATGTGTATTCAAAAAATATGTTCATCTTTTGGTGAAGTATACAGAAGCGAAGGGACTATCTAAAAATGTGAATGAAGGAATTAAAACTATAAGAAAGATACGTCCTTTGGATGTTGATGCAAGATGGCCTAGGAATATATCTTCTCTTGGTTAGTATAAAGCCGAAAAGTATAAATTTTTTGTGATGTGGTGTTTGCCACATATACTGGATCAGTTAAATCTTGGTTTCGATTCCACTTTAGGGTCCTTGGGAATGGTTTTAAATGAAATTGGACGTTTGTTTTATAGCCATAGGCCATAGCCGAAAGTATGGGTGGACAATGAAAAGTATGGTATATGCAAGTGCCCTTCTATCTTCTTGGCGTAATTGGTTAGTGTTGGACCCAATTCAGCCCCTTTCGAACATGTTGCCAGTACGTTTTTTGAATTTATTTCTTTTGACTTGAAATGAATATAAATCTACAATTATGAACTTCAACATTTTTTTCCTTTGTAGCAAATATCATTTTTTAAATTAAACTAATTTAATTTTAAATTATTTATTGGCAGGAAGTGGAGAATTGATTGATGATATAAAAAAACATGGTTGTCATGATGTTTTTTGGTGCTATCCATTTGAAAGGGAGGTTTCAAATGTGGTGAGTATTCCAACCAATCAATTGAATAGTGAAGCAACATATAGCGAGTATTTCTCAAGAGTTTTGTTCACCAAAACATTCAAAATTGTGCAACTTGATCAAGACGGTTTGACCCCGGCATCTAGGGCTTTGGTAGAGGTACATAAATTCCTACAGCTTTCAAATAATTCTTTACGTTTGGAGCTCACAAATACAAGCTCGGTGTAGAGAATGGCATAAATCTTGTGTGATTGTGGTCCCATCTCAAGATGTTGCAAGAGGTCTTTGGAAACTAATTCCTATAATGGAACCTAGTTTTTGCCTAAACATCATAAAGAAAAACTAAGGGGATTTCGATTGGACGCAAGAAAGGAATTGATTCTAAAATTCAAGAATCCACAAATATGTATTTGAAAACATATTCGAGCCTTCACGGTGACTTTACTGATGGGCTTTTACCATTCTTTAGTACTTCCATTCAAGAGTTTTCCTCTCTACTATTAAATGGCATTGTATACCGTTTGAACGATACAATCATTATTCAACCAGAAATTGAAGTTCAAAGTCACTCTTGGGCTTGGAAAGCCAAAGTGAAACAATTTTTTGTGCACAAATTTCAAGAGTGTAAACAAGCCTTTTTCAGAGGAGAATACTATGTAACTATACCAAGCCCAAGTTCTATATTTGTTGCTTTGGAGGATGAATTAACAAGCATGCAATTGGTAAAAGAGGATGGGTTGCAACAATTGAGTGATGATGATGTTAGACGAGTAGAACAAATACTATTCAAGTTCATACCAATCCCTCTTTGTGGACAACATGAAGCAGTTTATGTGGCGTATGGGCTAGAAGATATAGAGCCAAGAGACCATTTGTTTGCAATTGGAAAACTAGGATGCATTCCACCTTTCCTTGAAAAATGGGATGTTGTTTTAGCTCGAGCAGAAAATTGGAGGAGAAGGAAGCAAACTTTTGCTATTGCAATTGTAAAGAATGTGACTTTACAAAAATATCTTGAAGATGATCTTGTAACAGAGCATTTGAAGAGAAAGGAGAAAGTTGAAAGTCCATTAGATGACAAAGATTACTTTGTAGGTGATGTAGATCTTGAATGGTTAGAAGCTTTAGGAAGACTAGAAGGAGAGCATTCATGAATTTTCAAAAGATATGGTGTTGTGGTCCGTAGATCTTGGCACAACGTGGTGAAACTATTGAGTAACTTTCAAATCTCAAACACTAATTCTATAGGAGAACCTATGGGTTGGCTTTGTGATGATAATAACAATTTACGAAGTCATCTCCAATAAAACAGATGTGTAGTTCTAAATTTGAAACCTCCCAATTTTTTTACTATTAAAACATCATCAATTGGGCAACATTTTTTAATTGTAATATTTTCTATTTTCTTTCATTATTTTACTCTACTAATTTTGTAAATGATCATCATTTCAAGTTTATCGATTTGAATGCGGCATTGGAACCAAGCAGATCGCCCAAGTCTGACAAAGCGACTGTAATGGGTCATGCTTTGCATATCTTGACCCAGTTATGAGACCCTATCAAGGATTTGAGGTATACAATAACTCTTGGCTATGTTGTAAAATTCATATTGGCTTTATTGTGATTGAGCTCATTCTATCTCATGTACGCTTCTCTTTATGATCCACGACAATCTTTTTCCCACTTGTAATGTAAAAATAAAGGATTTAAAGCACTTAATAGTTTTGAGATTTTGAATGATTTTGGACCTTACAATATTTTTTCTCTTCGTTTTGCAAAGAACAAGAAAAATGAGTTATAGCTGAAAATGGACATGGACAGGTTAGAAGCGCAAGTGAGGGCCTTTGCTCTTCCTACTGGAAACTTGCCACACCCTACAGCTATGGATGCATCAATTACATTGGCAGCTCAAGAACAAGCTGCAACATCAAACATGGCTACCCCAGTTGTTCAATCAATGTGTTCAACTTGAATGGCACCGATGTAGATAAAAACTTATATAGTTTTATCTTGTCAAAGTGGAATTGAATGGACTACACATGTCCATATCTATGTTTCTCTTGGATATGGAGATGAAAGGAAAATTGAATTTGGATATGGTTGATCACAAATAATATGTGAGGTGTACCTCCTAACACTATTTGTAGAGTTGCAATTTTATACATACAAATTCTTACATAGAAATATTTATAATTTTATTACCATGTGACATTTACAAGCTTTGTGGTACAAGACAATTTTCCTACATGTGGATGCAAACAGTTAATTATAAATATCTAATAAGTATCTTATTCACTGATGGGACAAATCGTAAATTACATTCCCACTTTACCCTTCAAATCACATGCTAATAAATTGGTTATTTACCAGTTCCTCAAGTACAAATATTTACATGCCCCTTGTGCGCTGCTTGAAAGGAGACCGGGATTTATGAAGCCGTGGCGATGAAGCAGTTCCGCTCGGTCCAGTGTGGTGCACTTCGTGCGCCTTCACGCCCATCTTGCGGTACATTTTCTTGATGAGGTGGCGGTGCAGCATGTACTTGGGCACGGCCAGAATCGGCGTCATGATCCACGCGGCATCCGTCGCGCCTTGGCCAACCATCTCTATCAAATGTCCATCAGAATCTCATCCCACATCCAGTTTCCCACGCCCAACGTCTTCATAATCTCCAGAACGGACGCCTCCACGCCCGCCATCACGCCGCTCTCGGACGCGCGCTTGATGGTGTTGCCGATCTGGGAGCTCATGGCGATCAAATCGCCGACGGAGCGCACGTTGAGCAGCGGGATGAGGCCCAGAGTGACGGAGAAGTTGAGGCACTGCATCACCGTGGCGGCCACCACCACGGCCACGCCGCTGAACGGGATGATCATGCTGCTCATTACCGACAGCGTCACCGTGGACAGATCCATCATGCGCTTGCGGCACTCTTCGTCCACTATGCCGTCGATCCTCATCTTGATGTACTCTTTGAGGTGATGCAAAATCTCCGCATCTGGACAACAATTATTCAAGTACCACAATCAAATGTCTGAACTCGGTTGCACATGTGCATCTGTATTTTCAATCCAACGATCCCAAAACAATTTTCTTGGTGGTAACAATACTTGCAAATGAGCTCGAAAAGGTCGCAGAATTGCTACCGACGGGTGTTGATACTAAGTTTGTTTGAGAACGGATTCGAACTGCACTTAAACAAGTTTCCTCATTCTGAGAACTGTTGCCATCCGGACCATGCCGCAACATGTCTATCAATTAAAAATGTAGACAGATTATCACGTATACTGCTAGTTAGAACATATCGACAACGTTGGCCGAGTTCAGGGATCCGTCGGTCAAACTAAATTGTGAAGCGAGGAGGAGAACGTACCAGTGGCGTGTCTGTTCTGCAGGCGGTGGTTCTGCAGCTACTTCCTGTAATCCGCCATGGACTTGTTGTCGATCATGGCTCCCATGTGAGATTCCGAAGCAGCGGTTTTATCCTTGGTCGTTACTGGTTCCGACTGCGAAGGCTTAAGCGCAGCGTCGTCGTGTGTTTGCACAGGCGCCGTGGCAGCGGAATCGGAATTCAAGTGCCTCAGAAGCTTCGATCTGAGCCCCATCGTGGCTGGCTGACGCTATGAACAAACTAACAATCAACAGAATCAACCAAAAGGCACCCAATGTACGTATTACGCTGATCAGTTGCTCTCCCAACGACGGAGTTATTATTCTTGCGAGATCATAAACGTGAACTCGACCTCGAGAGCAAGGTAATTAAGGGCTGGTTGGAATGAAAATGAAATGAGGAACTAGCGAGTCGGTCTCGGCATCGAGGAGGTGGCGGTAGTGCAGTTGACGGGCAAGAATGGGGTCTTTATACTGGAACGCTGAACGACGCGGGTCAGGAATGAATGGATTATGGCCGCGGGGAATCACAGTACCGGAAAGGAGTCAACGGACGGGTACCCTGGGTACTGTGCATCAGGTTTCAAGTGGTACTTTACCAGAAAGCGTAACGCTGTTATTTACCGTAACGAATTCTTACGCTTAATATAAGTCAAACAAACCTTTTCTGCAAGCAGTGTCATGTGCTCACCACTTGACAATAATCATTCTGGACTGCAACACTTTTATTGCGAGTTTGAGTTGACTGGATAGATGTTTCCCTGATTGATTCTATTCGTCCTTTACCGCCTTCAAGCCTTAAGGCTTAGGAAAGCCACAAAGTGGCTTTTGGATGAATGATAGTTTGTTTCTGGTGGCGAAAACGGAGTTACAAAATGCCCGGAATAGTTCAATAGTAAAGGAGTAGAATAAGAATATGTATGTTTGGAGTGCGAGAATACACTGGCTAGGATAAGGGCCACATTAGACTATGGTGGAGAAGTGCCTTGGTCAAGAATTTTAGGAAAATAGAACAATGTGATTGGAGCAAATCTTGTTTAGACTACGGCCAAGACTTGTCTTGTAGAGAACTTTGCGCATGGAAGAGAAAATGTCATGGCCGCTTATGAGGCAACACTTTTAAGAAAGGGGTGTTCACCGG
>CAXARX010000655.1:0-41911 GCA_963971425.1 Bryoerythrophyllum caledonicum | reverse complement strand
AAGACAATTGTGCCTCATAGTTAGAGTTAGTTGTACTTGTAGACCATGAACAAGAGCTAGATGTTTTCCTAAGCTTAGAACTTGAGTCATCACTATCAACTTCCTCAACCTCATCGTCCACGTAGACTAAGACATCAAAATTTGGGAAATGCTATTATGTGAATTTAGAGCGGTGAGTAGAGAACACAAAAATTTGAGTGATTGTAGATATAGTTGTTGTCTAATTGTAGACATATAGAAGGCCTATGACCGATTCTTTCTGGTGGAATCTATAAGTATATAAGGTGTTTGTATTGAAGAACTTAAAGAAAGGATCACTATGAAAAAAGATGTTGAGAATTGAATGAAGATAAAAATGAAATATACTATCACCATACAAATTCCAAACAAATCAAATACATAGAAGAGAAGGTGATAACAATCACAATAGAGAAGACAATAAACCACACTACATAATAGAAATTGAACTACTATTGGTACTTTCTATAGCTTCTATATCTAAAAACTTAGCTACGTGAGGGTTGAATTGTGGTTGCCGGATCCGCGGAGGAGTCGGTAATGCCACAAACAACTGCGCTAAGTCTTCTGCATATGAAGGTAGAAAAAACGTGCGTGTCGGCGATTGCTTGGCCGACATCAAACTGCAATCAATTCGTTATCATTAGTCTAGCACACGTAAAATAAGAAAGTTTGGGATGAAAATATTTGACATAAATTCACAACTTACTTACTCAAGCGATTGCGCTTTGCCACGTGACGAATGGGAACATCCTCTTCATCAACGAGCATTGCGTCCATTGAAGGCACTACAACGCTTGGGAGAGGTGCCACATCTCGCAGAGATGCAAGCACCGCCTCAAAGATAAGGGGATCAGACTCAAATGCTACAATGTGATGACCAGAGCGGCGGCATGCATGAATAGAAGCCCCTGCAATTCCAAAAGACAATGAAAATACAATTCCAAAAGATAGTGAAAATGCAAGCAAAGGTGAAAAAAAATCTAATTGTTGAATACAAAGAGTGAAGATCCAAACCTGTTGATGCAGTTGCATCAAGAACTACTCCACCGGGCTTTGTAAGAGCCTCAATAAGAATTTGAAGTAGCAATGGGTCCTTCTCGCGCCCTCCCCTCCATGGTGTAGTTCCATGCATATGTTGTGTCTCGACAGTAGTCAAGTTCATGAGAACATCATCTTCCTCAACATTGAATCCACCACTAGAGTGTAATGGATTTACTTGGAAAGTAAAGTCTGAAGGCGGCTGCCTATTATGCACAAGAAGAAGGATCCGAAAACGATATGTCTACAAAAAAGTGCAAATAGAATCAGATGGGAATTCAAGAACTTGAAATTAAAAAATAAGGTGAAGAATGTAGAATACTTACCGTTGCAGAAGGATCCTTTGGTGAAGCCAATCGGAGAGAATTGAAGCCCCACCAATCCTTGAGTGTTTTGAAGTCATATGTGCGAGCATAAGTTTGTATCTCTGCACGCATGGCGGGTGACTCAGGCATGAAGATAAGAAAGGGTGCGTTATCATGTAAATAGTAATGCGCAAATTCAAACACCGCCTCTAAATGAGATTCGATATAGACATTCCACTGTGGAATGGTGGTAGGTGGTGAAGAGACTCCCGGGACAGGCAACCCCTATGGAATGTCGACCACAATCAAGTCAAATCCACCATGGGTAGAAGTTGTGGATCTCACACGAGTGCCACGACCATGTCCAACCTGGAGATACCCATGAAAATCAATGAAACTGAAAAGAAAAAATAATTAAGTAATATAGAAAGGGAAAAAATAATGAAGAAAAGAACGTACCTTTTCAACAAACGCGTGCATCCTGGCCATAATTGAATCATCATCCATGGCCTCCATCAAATTATTAATAGAGGTATTCTCAATGAAAACACTAACTGGAGAATGAAGAGAAGATGAGCCACGAGGAAGAGCTGCAGCTTGAACTTTGCTTCGCAAGCCACTATGAGAGGCATTGATGAAAGTAGAAGGATCTGAAGGAGACACAAATGTTGCCAAATCCACAGTAGAAGGGAAGCTGCTCAGAACCTCTGTGTCATTTTCATTTGGTGATGATGTAAGACCTTCGGTTGTCTGGACTGTAAGTCTAGCCATCTTTGGATTCTTTGTAGCCTTAGATGGAATAGGCTTCAACGAAGATGACGGCATCTTCCCTTTGCGCCGTGCCAAGGGTTGTGGAATATCCTCCGGAGCCTCCAATATGTCAATTTGATCATCCTCCAAAACTATGGTCGGAGCTCCACCACGTAACATGGCTTTCTCATCCTCCTCTTCAGCAGGAAAAAATGACGGAGGACACTCCAAGTACCAAAGACCACTTTGGAGGTGAGGAAGTGGCCACTTCTTCACCTGAGCCGGAGTATAAATACACAATGGCGAAGCCTTATCTGTCCAGCAGGACAAATAAGGTGGAAGAGCTTGAGGAGTAATTGCCTTTTTGGCAATCAATTCCTTTTGCAAGTACCTAAAACATTATACAAAGAGAAATGAGAAAAAATATAATAGTTGTTGCTAGATGCAAGATTTGCAAATTAAAGAGGTTCAGCAGTACCTGAAGAGCACTCGTTTGATGGCTTGGATTCCGGTGGGCATGTCTTCAAGCTTAGACTTCTTAGTGAAGGATGTTTCACCTTTGAAGAAGGGAATGAAAGCTTTTTCCCAAAGGGCAATCCTCCACCGCTCTACATAGTCTCCAATTTTAAAGATGTCTGGAGCGGCCTCCCAATGGATGGAACCAAGGTCTGAGGAGATGTTGTCAAATTCCCTAACCACAGCATCCTCCTACTACAATAGAAATATAGTTAGTAACAACAAAGGTTGTAAATGATTATAAGATGAACAATAAAATGAAAAAAACAAATTATCACCTGAGCCCAGAAGGTAGCACGAACAAGCCACTGATCAAGGACCTTCTCCTTTACAAGACCAGTGGGAAAGCGAAGAGATTCTCGTGCCATGGAGGATGAGTTCCACCAACGTAGCCACCGACCTTTGAAGAGAGGCTCCACATTTGCAGTAGCAATCTTTTGGAGCTTCTCAAGAGATAAATCAGGCTTTGGAAACTTGTTCCAATGCCTTCTAATCTAGGAAAAAAACAGATTGTATAAGAATAACAAAGACAATAGCTGTGATAATAAATGAGGCATTTGGAGACAATAAAAAATGTAGAAGGATTTGATGGGTAGAAATACCTCCAAGAAGAACTCATCACCGTTTCCTGGATCAGCCACTGCCAAATACTTCTCAAATTCGTGGCTACGAATGCTTTTGACAGTTGCCTTAGCGGCCTTCTCCATCACCTCCCAAATGCCTCTAGCAGTTTGATCTTCCAATGGCGTGTTGGACTTGTACTCCCGGCAAGCCTTATCGGAAGCAGAAGAAA
The DNA here is from genome assembly GCA_963971425.1 of Bryoerythrophyllum caledonicum. Taxonomy (NCBI): domain Eukaryota; kingdom Viridiplantae; phylum Streptophyta; class Bryopsida; order Pottiales; family Pottiaceae; genus Bryoerythrophyllum; species Bryoerythrophyllum caledonicum. The sequence goes on along the minus strand of CAXARX010000655.1, from coordinate 38,488 downwards.
CTTCACGCTAAAAAATTGAAAGATATATATCATAAGTAATTTAAATGTGATGAAATGAAAAAAAAAAGAAAGATTGAAATTAAACTTACCCAATAGAGAAAAGAGATGAAAGTACTGACGGTCAAAGAATACCACGTGGGCACCTTCTTCTTCCATTTCTCGCAATTCTTCATGTCTTCTTCCGAAATGAGACCTTTAAATGAGCTTAAAGGCAAAGCGCCAACTTGTTGGATGCGGTGCAACTTGTGCACAAAGTTTGTCTTCACATGATCTAATTCTGTAGACGTGCGATTAAATGAAGTCTAGAAAATTAGATATCAATGTAGGAATAAATTTGAAAATTTGAAAAAATAGAAAATGAAAGATAAGACATTTACCTATTGACATCATTCATTGCATCGAGTAGAGAATCCAATACCCCACGCGGATCAATGCATATACACTCCACGGGCTCATAGAACTTGGGGTTGTAATGATCCCCGCCATAGTTACTTTCAATATACTTCCACCAAGCAGTGTAGCGGTGATTCCCCTCCCACACAAATAACATCTTACCATGAAGCATTTGAAGCTCACCATCGCGTTTGACAAAGTTGTCAAACTTTGTGCTAGCGTCGTGCCAATGAGTACTCGAAGTTGATGTCACTTGGGAGGTGACATCAACTTCCAAACCAACATCATTGAAAATAGAGACATAGAGAGGACGATCTCCACTTCGGTACCCGTGAACAAATTCGGCCTCTAATTTCTTGACATCTTGTTCAAGAATAGGCCTTACAAGAGGCAATGGAATGAGGCGACAAAGAGGAATTAGGACTCTAGAATGTGATGGATGAATTTGTAACCCAGACAGAAACTTAAAAGAGTCCGGCTTTTGTTGCTGCCGAAGACGAAGCTCAGACTCCACCGTGAGGCCATCTGTGGAAAATCCAGTGTCGGAATTGATTGACGAATAGGGACTTCCAACTGATTCCAAGGTGTCCATAGTCTCACCAGTCGCCGATTGCTCCAATGATTTTCCATGGTCCATGTCCTACAATCACATCAATAAAACATATCAAAAACTACAAACCATCTTCAATTTTCATGAAATTATTACATGAAAATTGAAAATGGAGAAGTCCCATTCGGTGCCGAGGGCTATACTTCAACCAAAATGAAAACATTCCAAGGAAATAGAACAAACGATAGAGTGCCATAAAGAGCAATTTTGAAAATGACTTTACTGTCAAATCCTGCAATATAAAATAATGTCAAAGAAAGCAATATGTTATTAAAAATCATAAACCCGCAACAAAGGTAGGGAGAACCCCCTCGGCGCCGAGGGGGTGTATTTTGCAAAACAAAATTCTAAAATCTAAAAAAAATCAGCACTATTGTAGCTCATAAAACCGACCTAAACGCGATTCAAAAAATGAAAGATGAGGACAAAATTGATATTGAAAATGATAGTGAGAACCCCCTTGGCGCCGAGGGGGTGTATTTTGCCAAACTAAAATCTAAAATCTAAAAAAATCAGCACTATTGAGGCTCATAAAATTGACCTAAAGGCAATTCAAAAAATCGAAGATGAGGACTGAATTGATAATGAAAATTATAGTGAGAACCCCCTCGGCGCCGAGGGGGTGTATTTTGCAAAACTAAAATCTAAAATCTAAAAAAATCAGCAGAATTGAGGCTCATAAAACCGACCTAAACGCAATTCAAAAAATGAAAGATGAGGACAAAATTGATAATGAAAATGATAGTGAGAACCCCCTCGGCGCCGAGGGGGTGTATTTTGCAAAACTAAAATCTAAAATCTAAAAAATCAGCACTATTGAGGCTCATAAAATTGACCTAAAGGCAATTCAAAAAATCGAAGATGAGGACTGAATTGATAATGAAAATGATAATGAGAACCCCCTCGGCGCCGAGGGGGTGTATTTTGCCAAACAAAAATCTAAAATCTAAAAAATCAGCACTATTGAGGCTCATAAAACTGACCTGAAGGCAATTCAAAAAATCGAAGATGAGGACTGAATTGATAATGGAAATGATAGTGAGAACCCCCTCGGCGCCGAGGGGGTGCATTTTGCAAAACAAATTTCTAAACGCAAGAAAAATTAGCACTATCGACCTCATAAAACCAATTTAATCATAGTTTAGAAATTGAAAATGAGGATTGAATTGTCGATGAAGATGATAGAAGAAACCCCCTCGGCGCCGAGGGGGTGCATTTGCAAAACAAAATTTAAAATGCAAAAAAAAAACAGCAATTTGAGCTTATAAGAATAACCGAAAATGGAATTCAGAAAATTTGACATTTCCACCGAATTGTCTATTGTGAAGATAGAAGAAACCCCCTGGGCGCCGAGGGGGTGCATTTTGCAATACAAAATTTAAAATGCAAAAAAAAAAACAGCAATTTGAGCTTATAAGAATAACCGAAAATGGAATTTAGAAAATTTGACATTTCCACCGAATTGTCTATTGTGAAGATAGAAGAAACCCCCTGGGCGCCGAGGGGGTGCATTTTGCAATACAAAATTTAAAATGCAAAAAAAAAAACAGCAATTTGAGCTTATAAGAATAACCGAAAATGGAATTTAGAAAATTTGACATTTCCACTGAATTGTCTATTGTGAAGATAGAAGAAACCCCCTGGGCGCCGAGGGGGTGCATTTTGCAATACAAAATTTAAAATGCAAAAAAAAAAACAACAATTTGAGCTTATAAGAGTAACCGAAAATGGAATTTAGAAAATTTGACATTTCCACTGAATTGTCTATTGTGAAGATAGAAGAAACCCCCTCGGCGCCGAGGGGGTGCATTTTGCAATACAAAATTTAAAATGCAAAAAAAAAAACAACAATTTGAGCTTATAAGAGTAACCGAAAATGGAATTTAGAAAATTTGACATTTCTACCGAATTGTCTATTGAAAAGATAGAGAAAAGCCCCTCGGAGTCGAGGGGGTTTATTTTGGAAAAAATAATATCAAACATAATTGGAAACAACATTATTGAGCCCGTGAGAGCAACCCTAAACGCAATTCACAAAATCGAAGATGAGGACTGGTTTGTCTATGGAGATGAAAGAGATGACCCCTTCGGCGCCGAGGGGGTTTCTTTCTAATAGAAATTTACCCTAAACCTATACCAAATCAATTCGGGACGTGTACTGAAAAACCTAATCGTACCGTAGCTTGTGTGGCCGTGACCCCCTCGAGCTCCTTCGCCTTGACCCCCTCGGCGCCGAGGGGGTTGAATCCAGCAACTGTTGCCCGAACACGATAAGTTGCAAACACGATAATCTCTAGCCTTTGGTGACGAGTGGAGAGGAAGAGAAATGAGGGGTGAGAGATGAGGGAAGAGAGATGTGGGAAATGGAAGGGAGAAGGAGAAAGAAGACGGGTAACCTTGGATGTAGGAAAAAAAGAAAAGAAAAGAAAAGAAAAAGAGTCCAAAATCCGTAGATTTGCTTCAAACGGAAATGCTTCCATAGAAGCCAAAAATGTCTTCTATGATCTGATTTTTTTTTCTTAGATACAATGTACCTTCAACTATCGCCCAAATTTTTTTCAGATTTTTTTGAGATTTACATGATTTTTAAATAATCCTCAAAGTGTGCTGAAATCACCACGGCCAAGATTTTCAGAAAATCTTCGGAATTCCTAGATTTCAGCACAACAACAACTATGCATGGATAATTCTACATTAGACAATTGCGCCACTTGTAGCCCCTGTGAAAGTAATTCCTCACTGCCGAGGTGGTTTTTTTTGCTCCTCAATACGGTTCGTAATTCACTAAATTCCATAGGATGAAAATCAAACTTCGAATTAATTGACTTAAATCGTTTGAATGTTCAATAGTACAAAATAAGTATAACACGTGAACTAGTATTAGTGATCTCAATCATCATACTATAAGTGACTTACCCGACCTCATGTACATTTGCTTGTACAAGTTCATTTAAAGGATTCGAGCTAGCGTTGTGATCATCACTGTGGTTGCTTAATTGAAGATTTGAGAAGGAAATCAAGATAAGGAGAGTAGGAAGGAAGAAGAAAGAGGAAGACAAGAAAGACATGTCGAAGAGAGGGACATGATTGGAGGACAAAATACCCTAGGATTAGAAGCATTGCGACCTAATTCTCAAGTCATTTAATCTAATCCATAAAACATACAACAATGACCAGGTTCTACTCGAAGTCCTAGTTACGACAACATCTCCAACAGATTGCACTAGCTCTACATTCAAACATGGCAATCTTAACCCCCTCGGCGCCGAGGAGGTTATTGACGAGGCCTTTCTACAACAACACTAATAACAATCCAAACTTTCATGCAAGAAATTGATGAACATTTTAGATGTTATAGCATTTTCAAATTTTGTTCCTTAATACAACATTGTGTTGCTAGTAGATCAACTTCGATGCTTTAAAACTCACTATCTCTGCAACAAAACTTACAAGCTCTACCTCAATTGGATCAAATTCTTGACATCTTCAACGTCTGCACATTGATTTTCTGAATTGTTTTCAATCTCTTCTATTTCCATTGAATATATGTCCGGTTGCTCCTCCTGTGCAATAAAGAATCCTTGCCATCGGTGTTATCTTTTGCAAAAGAAAGAACTTCTATTATGTTCAAACAAGTGCCTAGGACTAAAATCAATCAAAAGCATTCTTTGTTTCTTCAAAACTAATATAATCGTTTCAACATTAAGTTCTAAAGAGATATAACAAGATAGTACTCTGTGATTACTTACAATTAAATCTTTGTCATGCTCCAAAATGTCTAGAAGTGCACCATCACTGCCACACTCTGCCAAATTGTACGACAACACCTTCGCAACAACATAAATGTCATCCTCCGTAATATTTATCTTTCTTCTTTCCATCCTAGCTCTCTGCAGCTGCTTACGACTTGAAAACAATATGCCTCGCCTCCTCCGCTTCTTTTTCTTCTCAATTGTTAGAACTACGGAATAGGGTGTAGTATTCTCAGTCATTTGAGAAATGTCAGTTCCATCAACCTGCAATGGAGATAAAGTTGAAGTACTCTCTATTTTATTTGGCACTACATGTCTCGAAGAGGATTTTAAATAGAATGTACTGCACTTCAAATAAAAGTACCACATTTCTTTATATAAATAATCACAGTATCTATGTTAATTAGAATATGAGTTGGTAGAATCATAACAGTTGTTTATTTGTCATCCACCGTCTCTTTCTTCAATAAGTGTCTTTATTTCATTATTAATCTAATCTTTTATAAGCTACATGATTCATGGAATTTATTCTACCATGTATTATTTATGTCCCACATTTTGTTCTCTATCGTGCAAGTCTAATTTTGATGACTAATATTATTGCTATTTTGGAAAATTTTGCCGAAAATCCTAATTTCTCTGCTCACCGCACTTCGCTTTTGGCTCACAAAATAGCTTCGTCCGCCTGACACTTTTTTATTCCAATCGTATTTGCAGAAGCCGCGTTGCTGACACTGCTTTACAGAAAGGTGGCCAACATGAAAACTTACTAATACAATCCGCCGACATTTCATTTAAGCGTGTTCACTGACAAATTGGATTTATCTAATTTTTTTAGAAATATGTGTAAGTTTACTAAGATGCAATAAACGTTGAGCTCATATTAAAAGCTAACTAGTTGTTAAAGATATTATCTATGTGTCTCATAATTAAAAATTACTTGTCAGATGTTAGTCGAATGCACAAATACTCCAATGGATGTCGCTGAATAACAGCTTAGTACGTACGACTGATACGAGCTCGTTCCATTTCGTGTATCTTCTCTAAGTCTTAGCGAACCATCGTTTTCCGATTGATATGGCATCCATTCATTTTCAAGGTGATGATGTGCCGTTAGTTGTTCCTGTGGGTGAAGAGGGTTATGTTAGGGTATCAGCCAACCTCCTCTCCATACGATTTGGAATATGTGAATCTGCGAGTATGTTGACAGAGGAAGTTCTAGAAAATTATGGCATAGTTGAAGAAGCCGTTATGCAGGCTAGGTGCGAAGACGCTGATGGATACTACTGGCTCCTCCATCGTGGTCAGTACCAAGCATATGGTATGACTCCTTCACAATTAGCAGCGTCCACCGAAATTCTTCTTAACCAATCTGATACTTCTACTGTAGAAGCTCCGATTCAGGCCACTCAGCGTTTGCAAACGCAAGAGTCTAGTCGGCATGTGGCAGAGATACTTGTGAATCTTCGCAAAGTGAAGCAAGAGTACCTCTCTCCAATCATAGAACTCTCCAGTGAATCAGAAGGTGAAACTCCTTATCAAACTAGACGTACGGAGGGAAATGCATTGAGTCCATTCCCGATTTTGTCTACAAATCCACCAATTTTCACCACTCCTACGAATAGCCCATCGTCGTCGTCGTTAGCTCCTCCTCCTCTCTATCCGTCCTCTTCAAATACTCTGAGTATTATGCAATGCCTTAAAAAATTGTCAACAGTTCCCGGATCACGTAACGAACTAGCCTAAATAGATTTTGACGCCATTGAATACCAGAAGGTGCAATTTCTGCCTCCGTGCTTTGATGGAGACGTTGTGTTTGAACTACCACCATGTCGAGGGAGTGTCCATTCTTCGGGTGCAAAGACCATGGAAGGAATGGACAAGCGTTACGACGGCCACACGTGGTGCCGTACACCAACATCAAACATTCACAACAACCTCGGATTGAAGTTCAGGAGGTCAACATGCGTAGGAGCGTTGCGTTGCGATAACAAGGACTGTGAGTATCGTGCTCGCACATCCAAAAAAACGAGACCGAATGGTCAGGTACAACAAATCTTCCATTCAATGTTCATCAGAGCCCTCCTCGTGAATCTTCTCTTGTTTGTAAAGTCTGCAAGAAGCCGCCATCTTGTATTGACTTTTGCTTGGCGCGGGTGTATTACGTAGTTAGCATTGGCGATGGGTCTCGTGCTTGTATCCACCTCGGTTCCCATCGGCATCCTGTCGCAGAAGGACAATGTAGAGAGTCTTTGGAGACAATCAATACGTTGATAGCATTGGAAGTCGCCAAGACACCTACCGCCAAAAACTCTGCTATCGCTCTCGCGGCGAGCAAAGAATTCCTCGACACATTTCTTGTCCACCGCGGACGTGGCCCGAAGGAAATGTTGCGTGGGCAAGACTTGGAGAAGGTTATCGACAAGTTCCGACTCCTTAGCTCTCCAAACGTCCGTAATATGATTTCTACCTTCCGAGCAGAAGGCAAAGGAAAGGGCGAAATCGATCAAATTCTAGAAATGAAGCGGCATGCGGGAATCGAGTTCATACACGACAGTGTGTTCTCTGGCCAAGGTCAAGAAAAGGTTTATCTTTTCAAGATGCTCGTTGACGGTCCCGGGAGTGGAGTAGATCTTGTACGACGGATGCAACCTGGTGGAGACCTACAAAATTGCTTTATCATGTTTGATCACGTGAAGAGAGTAAAACCTTGGACCACCATCGCATGTCATGTCTACGACTCAACATACTGCAAGGTAATGACAATTGCCGTTTGCGATATGCAAACGGAAGGCACTGAAGGCCAACTTATTTTTTGGCGTTGTTTAAATAAGGTTATCGACAACAATGGCGTACCGAATCCTAATTTCAAAGGGTTCATGTGCGATAGCGCACAAGCAAACTTCAATGCAGTTCGCATTGTCTACGGTTCAGGCAATCCTTCAGTGCCAATGATAGATCGTGAAAGGACTTGTCTATTCCATTGGGCAACGAGTATGCACAAGCACACGGAAAAGTTGATTGCCAAGAACTTCTTGAACCAGCACATCAGCCTTTGCAGGCAGTACAAGGATGCAAAGACGTTGGATGAGGCCAACAAGATGTACCTTGAACTTCGGGCATGGTGGTACTCTTCTGGTGCTGCATCTGAAGATGCGATTCGAGAGCTCGAAGATTGGCTAGCCTTTTGGCACTTCCGCTATCGTCAGTGGGGCGGATTCATGGAAACGGTAAGTACCTAAACTACTTTTTAAATTTACATGTTTTTTTTTGAAAAACACATTTTTGCATTGGTCCTTTAAAAGAAGAACAACCCTGAAGGCGATAAGTTATTTGGTGTTATAGATGTGTTTTGTAATTGTTTTTAAGTTACTGCAAGAAGAAAGTTTTATAGAACCCCGAGGATTTTCTGCTCAGCTTTAATTGTATGCTTTCATTCCCTGAGCTTATTCTACACACTGTTTAGCCCCAAGGTTGTTTCATGACTTGCACCTAGCATACTAATGTGGAAAATACATTAAAATTTTTGTCCAATTACTAGGAATTATATGAGTAATGTTGAAATTCAAATCTGTGGAATTATTGCAGAACCTTACGGCAGATGAGCTTGCGGACATCCCTACGTGCAACCTTGTAGAGACTGTTCACAATAAGTGGCTGCAAGCATCCGGCAAGCAAGGCTCTGACCTCTTCATCGCAACTACCACTACAAAAAAAAGGGCTCTTTTATTACTGCAGAAATGACTCAATTTGAGTCATTTAGGACAGAAATGACTAAGAAATGACTAGGTAGTGACCGAGTAATATAGGACAAGTAATATTTTTTCATGAGTCATTTACTTCGGTTTCGTGGTAACCGAAGGTAACCACTACGTGGCATTTCATCCGTTGGGGGCGCTTACGTGTATGTCAACGTGGCGGTCATTGCCTTGTCATCGGCTGACGGGGCAGTGACGTGGACGGGGCAGTGACGTGGACGGGTGACGGGGCGCTTACGTGTATGTCAACGTGGCCGCCTACGTGGCAATTGTTTATTAGCATTTTGGTGACGTGGATTGGACCATCTGATGTGGCACGACCATTATTATAATCATTTCGTAGTAATTAGTTAGTAATTTTTGAGTAATTGCGAGTAATTTCCAGCTGTGGGGCCTACCGTACTGTCCAATGAAATAGTGACACGTGGTATATTAAGTACCATGTTTATGCAATTTTTTTACTTTTAATAGTCGCATGCTTTTTTTGTTGCATTTTAAAACTATTTTGGGCACTGCACCGGTGACTACCGTAGTAATTGCCGTGACTACGGTAGTCACTGTCAAGTCTTTCTTTTAGGTGACGGTGACTCTGTGAGTTATTGGGGTGACGGCGTCAGTCACCTTGAGTTACTTCTACAGTAACAGGGGTTACTAGGTCATTCAATGGAGTGACTACGTGAGTCATTGGGGAAACCGCACCAATCCCTGCCGTGACTATGCAAGTCACCGTGGTTACTGGGTGAGTAATTGCTACGTGACTAATCTGAGTTACCGTGGTTACGGGCTTCTGCTCATTTCCTTCTCTGTCTGTTCGATCTTTCACACTGCTCAACCCAGAACTCTCACGCCACCAAGCACGGAGGAAGGAACAACTGCAGCGCTTGACATCAACATCAACAACTTCAAATGACTTCAGCCAACAAGAAAGCCAACAAGAAAGGTGCAAGAAATTATTGTAATTCCGTACACACTCTTCTAAAGCCAACAAGAAAGCTGCAACAGTTATTGCAACTCATGAAAAGCAAGAAACCTAAACCACTACATCTCAAATGACCAACCTCAATACCTGAGCTTCTCTCCCCAATCCAGTAAACTTCGAAGCACGAAGAGAACCCACAACGTCCTCAACTCTGAACATCTGCAAACAGCTTCAAAAATTAACTTTGCTGCACAAAAAGGACATCATGCTGCAGTGAGGAATTATGCTTTGAAAGTTGGGTTTACCTGGCAGTGGAGAGTGAAGGAGTGCATAGAGAAATCTGCAAATGATGTGCAGCAAGAAAACAAAGCAAGACACGAGATGCGGCAACCTCACCAACCAACCCTAAGACCCAATTTCTGCTGTTGGGGTTGAGTAGTGCAGTCGCACCATGCGGCGCCGCTTTAGGGTTAGGAGATATTAGGGTTTCAGTTTTCGACATATTAGGGTTTGAGTAATTTCTTAGTCATTTGTACAAATCAGTGACTTGTAAATTACTAACAAATTACTGTTTGAGTAATATACAAGTAATTTACAAGGCCATGTAGAAACGAGTATATTACTAGACGAGTCAAGTATGTAACCCACGAGTATATCAGTAAAATAATCGACGACGTGCCAATGCCGAGTAGACATTCTAAATTAATGAACCTATAATTAGATATTAGTGACGTGGCACTTAACCAAAAATACTAATTTCTTAGTCACTTGTGACTAAAGCAGTGACCTATTAATTACTAACAAATTACTGTATGAGTAATACATAAGTAATTGACAAGGCCAGTTCGAAACCAGTATATTACTAGACGAGTCATGTATATAACCCATGAGTATCTCATTAAAATAAACGACAACGTGCCAATGCCGAGTAGGTACACCAAAATAAAGAACCTATAATTAGATATTAGTGACGTGGCACTTAACCAATAATAGGAATGTCTTAGTCACTTGTAGAAATCAGTTACCCATAAATTACTAACAAATTACTATTTGAGTAATACAGAAGTAATTGACAAAGCCAATTAGTGACTAGTATATTACTAGACGAGTCAAGTATATAATCCATGTATTATGTCAATAAAATAAATGCTCACCGTGCCAATGCGGAGTAGACATTCCAAAATTAGAAAACTATAATTAGATATTATTGACGTGGCACTGAAACCAATATAGTAATTTCTTAGTCACTTGTAGAAAAAAGTGACCTATAAATTACTAAGAAATTACTGTATGAGTAATACATAAGTAATTGAGAAAGCCAATTAGTGACTAGTATATTACTAGAGGATTGAAGTATATAACCCATGATTATCTCAATTAAAATAAACGACGCCATGCCAATGCAGAGTATACATTCCAAAAATAGGAACCTCTAATTAGATATTAGTGACGTGGCACTTACACAAATATAGTAATTTCTTAGTCACTTGTAGAAATCAGTGACCTATAAATTACTAAGAAATTACTCTTTCAGTAATACATAAGTAATTCACAAGGCCACTTCGAAACCAATATATTACTAGACTAGTCATGTATATAACCCATTAGTATCTCATTAAAATATACGACAAGACATACCAAAATAAAGAACCTATAATTAGATATTAGTGACGTGGCACTTAAACAAATATAGTAATTTTGTAGTCACTTGTAGTAATTAGCATGACCTATTCATTACTTAGAAATTACTGTTTGAGTAATTTGTAAGTCATCTGAAAACAGTCGCCGAAACCAATAAATTACTCCAGCAGTCACCCATACGTACCCAGTAATACGGCAGTAATATGTCGGACGACGTGGCAAAACCAACTGGGACTCCCGAAAATGGGATATTGTATTTTTTTCTTTATGACGTGGCACTCTCAGAATTTGCAGTAATATTGTAGTAATTTCCAGAATAGAGTGACTTAGAAATTACTAGACAATTACTACCGGCCATCCACGAAACTTACGACGAAGGAGACGGGACAGAAAGACGTGGATGAAAAATTCCAGCAGTCACTAGTGACTAGGAAATTACTGCACGAGTCAAGCAGTGACTCGGAGTAATTTCTGAGTAATTCCGGACAGCAGTAACGGTTACATAGGACAGCTTTTTTTTGTAGTGTACTGACGATTGGGTCCGTGCCTTCATGCAAATGACGAACTATAGATCATATTTGTGTGGAGGTTTATCTGGAACTGGACCATCCAAGGAAGATTTGAAGCTGAAAAGGGCACTAGTATCTCGTGATGGTAAGAAGATTGTTGATGCTCTAAACGATATGCTTGAGGCTGCGGAGTTTTGTACTAGAGTTCCACACTTGGAGGGAGAAGAGGTGTTCAGAACGTTGAAGAGGAGGAAGATTGATATGCCTATTGGATTCGAGGGTGATTCTCATCGCCCTGACAAAGTTAACTTTTCACATCCTCGAGTTCAAACTAGGTCTATTGCAGCTCAAATGAACTCACAGGATACGCCTCATTCTACTTCGCCAGTACCATTTACGAACAAAGTACTCGAGTCTGATTGCAACACTTCAAAATGGCACATAGCAAGAATATCGGAGAAGTCTAGGAAGTTGTGTCATGCAGTGCAAGCGGGAAACGGTAGCAAGTGCAAAATGGTAATTGCTAGTGGTAGAAAGGCCACAGCTGCGCCTACCTACCGAGGCAGAAGAAAAGATAAGTTCAAAGACAGTCCTGTCATTGAGGATTTTTGGTTCTGCCCTGACCAAATTGCTCGGTGTGTGATGGGTCCGAAGCGCTCCTTTGTCATAGATCGTCCCCATATCCGTGATATATGGCCTGTCCTCACTGGGACTGATCTGACACGTTCTGAGATCCTAGAGCTTTAAGAGGCCGGATTTTCTCTACAATCAACTACACCGCTTTCGCCTCGCCGCTTATTCTCGACATCTAAGGTATTCGAGCCTTTGTTGTGGTCTGCTCCAAGGCCATTACATGCCGATCGAATTCCATCCTCACGAAATGGCAAGAACGTGCGTCGTAACCCTAAGGCTCCTATGGAAGCTCACCGCAATCAATGGGAGAGAGCAAGAAACGTGAAGGCAAGTATTCTTCGCGTCAACCTCTTCCCATATCCCGGACTTGGTGCCATCATTGTTCTCCAATATGGGGTGGAACCTAACGAACATGTGTAGAACATCACATTGTGTAATTTTCCGTCGTGTGCTTGCCCCCATTATGTTAGCATGAACTCATCTGCTATCGGGAGGCGTGGCCAGTATGTCAATTGCAAACACCTTTACTATATTTTTTGTTTCTTGTGCCAACTAGATTACAAAGCTGACGTGTTCATCCATGCTCCTACTCTAAGCTTGGACGAAGTCAAGCACATTCTTATAGCCGCAGAGATTATCAAAACTGAGGAGTGAAGAAATTATTGAATTTCCTAGTTTTATTATGACAGTGAAACTTGAAGTGTCTTATATAAAAAGTGTTTGAAACATAGCAGACCTACTATCTTTATTAGCCGTTAGTATTATAGTATTGAAATTTTCAACTATGACTATGTATTGAAAAATCCAAAAACAGTAATTCTACATGCATATACAGTGTACGTGGATACAACTTGTATGGACTTCTTGTGATTATAACACTTTATTTCAACCATGTTGCAGTAAACTCTTAACCCATGACCTTAAAGATTGTAAACTTGCACCCTAAACAACAAATTCTACATTTTTTATTTCAATACCACGGTCATAGGTCCAACGGTCATAGATGCAAAATTTTACTATTAATAGTATAAGTTCTACAATTTCTACCCCTTCTTCAAAAAAAATTGATTAAATGGACTTTTTGCTGGATTGTAGGCTCTAGGCTCTTCAAATCCCCGCTCTCAGCTCTTAGGCTCTTCATTCTGGGCTCACACGCTAGCGTCGTTGGGACATTTCTTACCCCAAAACCTCTTCAAATAGCCATAACGTTTGCATCCTATGTTTATTTTGGGTGAAAATCTTGAAAGTACTTCCTCATTATATCTAGTTTGAGTGGGAAAAAATTCAAAGCAATCTAAGATAGTGTGAATTTTGGGGAGCCCCATCAAAGTGATGTACCTTTTTCTTTTTGACAATTTCATTCATCTTAACATTGGCAACTTCGGCGGCTTGTATCTTTCGCATCCAATGTCTGTTTTCATTAAAACAATTGCTAAATTAGATTCCCCTTGATGTCTAGTTTGTGTGAGGTAGAATTTTCATATCAATCCAAGTTGTTATGAATACTTGGGAATCGTTTTAGTGCAAGGGTCTAGTATGGGCACTTTTTGCTTTTTGGGTCAAATATGTCACTTTTAGGGCTACTTTTTTACTTTCCAAAGCCATTGTTGGACACATTGATTTTTTTTGGGTAAAAAGTAATTTTACCAATGTATGTATATGATAAATTTGAACCACCTTGTAGTTTAAGTTTTTCATTTGAAAGAAATCAAAAAAGAATTTCACCTGTAATGAGATGCTAAGAAAACTTCAACATCCGTTTTCTACAGTAAAACATTAAGATCTTGCAAAATAAGATATTCACAATTTGTGAATGAATTTTTTTTTGATTGGTTCTAAATGTAGTGATTTTTGTAAGAAAAAAAATTAATTACTTAATTTTATGAATTGACATTTTTAGGGGCACATTTAATTAATTTTAAACTAAAGTCTTACAATTCTTTGATGAGTCACTGCAACATGAAATGAGGCATAAATTTTCACAAATCATCTTCTTTCTAGTAGGTTCATATTTGTACTTCTATAAGTATATGAAATTAGTATGTTTGTTTGTTTGTTTGTTTTGTTTAGAGATTTATATATTATAGACTAGGTGTCTTTCGGGGGCATATTTGGTACAGTTGGAAAGCTCTGCACGAGGAGGGGTGTACGTTATGTATTTGTATGTGCAATGTGAAAGTTATGAATTTTCTTTAAAATTGAATTGAATGGAATTGCAAACTTGAAGAGTTATGAATTCCAAATTTGAAGAGTTATGAATTGCGTGACCTTTTACAATACCTTATGACTAAGACTAGACTAAAATACTTGATACCTTAGATGACCTTTGTCAAGACATTTCTACACAACTAGATAATGATCTTATGCACGGGAGACATTTAGATCCTATGCACGGGAGACATTTAGATCCTATGTACGGGAGACATTTAGATCCTATGTACGGGAGGCATTTAGATCCTATGTACAAGGGACATTAAATCCTATGCACAGGGGACATTAGTTGCATCAAGAGCTTTTCAGAGAAACTAGATTATGATCCTAGGCACGAGAGACACTTTGTGGCAACAATAAAGGTTATACAAGTCTATACATTAAATTAGCATGTTTGTTTGGCTTGTTCAATTGACATCTCATAGACTCATTTTCTTTTGGGAGCATTCTTAGTATTCTTAGAAAGCTCTCAACAAAGAGGGTGCATGAACTTTGTTTTGTGACATTTCGAAGCACGATGTGAAAATTGTGAGTTTCTAAATTCAATTAAATAAATGGTCGATTTTAAATTCTTTCACTTGAATTGCAAAGTTTGGTGTTTTAATAAACAATTGTAGTAATTTATAAATTAATATGAGATATTTACTTTTGCTTATCATTTTTTAAATCATTTTAAATACTACAAGGAGGGCTGGATCTAAATGGAATTCAAAATTGAAGATAAATAGAAAATAATAATAAAAGATCAAAATCCTAATACATATGAAAATTCAAAATTAAAGATTTAAAAAATTTTGATTCATAAAAATGACTTGACTGTATGTGCTTTAATAACCAATGTCTTAAAAAAAATACTCTCAAATTTATTTGTAAATAAGTCTAATTGAAAATTATTTCATTCTTGCTTGTTAAAAATTGGGGTATCGTCGTGGTGATAAAATGTAATAGAACTTAGATTAAATGGAGAGAAGAATAAGAGAGATGGGCTATTCGAATCTATGGAATTCCATCTACAAATTAATCCCTAAAGCACCACAATGTATTTCCACCACAAACACTCCTTTGCTGTCATTTTTACATCTAAGTGCAAATAATCCAAAAAATTGTCGTATTCAAGTTTTAAGCCGTAAGATCTCATTCTAAACTACTTGAATAACATCTACTAAAAAAATTCACTAAATTTCAACTGCAAGGATTGCAAGATAATTGAGTTAGATTGGAAAAAGCACCTCAAAAAAACACTTGCCCAAACTTTCAGCTGCATTTGACGATGGCTTGATCAAAAAAGTTTCACTACCAAAACTTGTTGCACTTTACTTTCACATTCCATATGATGTTTCTTAGTTGTGTGCCATTTTTTGGTTGCGTTTGGAGATGTTAATGATTTCAAATATCACCCTCCACTTGTTGGTGGTCTAAAAGTTTACAAATGGCTCTTTTATTTTCGAATTGCAATTTTTTCAACTTTCACTAATTAGAATAAAAATAAAAATGGTGAAAAGAAATTAGTTTTTTATCCTCTACTCAATGGTGAATTGTTTTTGAATAAAAGTGGAAATCTCCAAATTTTAGAAGACATATGTACGCATTATAAGAATTTTTGGAGATAGTTGGAAAATAAAGGGTGGAGGAAAGCGATTCAAGTACCACCTCACTTATCCTTTCCATTGTTCATCATCCCCACCAATTTCTAAGAAGGGGGGGGGGGGGGGGGGACTCAAGCCTTCCAAGGTTGGAAATTACTTGGTGGACATTTTTGAAAAAATAAAAAAGCTCTATTTTAATTTTTTGAATTTCGTATAAGAATTATTTAATGTAGGTGGGATCCGTTGTCCATCTTCAACCCACCCCATTTTGGAAGCCACCCATGTTAGCTTGCCCTTCCCAAAATTCAACCATGTTTCTACTGCTCGACTGTCCTTTCTCCCGAAAAATATACGTTTTCGCTCATAACTTTTGCGTGGACTGTCAAATTTTTTTAAAAAAAAACCCCCCATTCTTGTCACACATAGAAAAGCACACCTGAGAATTTTCACTCAAATTCAAGTAAAAATGAATTCACCGGAACCAACCCAAATCTCTAAATGTCCTAGTTAGGACATGTAATTCTGTAGGGGTTAATTGGACAAAAGTACACTAATGAAAATGTGAGATGAAGAAAAAGTAGGAAATAGCCTTGGAATAAATAGGTGACAAGTTGGGTTCTTGTCACGCCCATAGAAGTTAGAAATTTAATAAACAACACATTGGAGGCTAAGCCTAACCGCCCCAATTTGGAAATTGAGAAGAGACTAGCTAATAAACTAATCCCTCAAGCTTACTAAAAGCTATTTTAAAGTGGAAAAAATACTAGGGTGACATCTCTTCCGTAATGATTCGAGAGGGATGATTATTTCAATAAAAATGTTATTTAAAATAATTACATAAAATCCCCGCTTACCGAACCATAAGTTCTTTTTGTAAGGAAAAACATTGTGGAATTAATTGACCATCCGTAACATTAGCTGATTGGTTGCTTAGGTTGGCTATAATAGATTGCTCTCTGTGTACCCTATAGTAAGTATCATTTTTTTCACTATTATTTTGTGTTTGATTTTCATTTCATGATTACAAGCACTTGGACCGCCATTGTGTTGTACATTTTTATGATCGTGCATGGGTGGTTTGATGTCTTTCATTGAACGGCCTCTCTTTGCCATCATTATTTCGAGCTCTTTTTCTTTTGTTTGTCCTCTCTGTGACTCCTGCTTATTCGTCTGAATAAATCTCATTTCGAAAGATGGTGCTTGATGCATTTTTAGAGGTGATTCAACGTCCTATGTTGGCTGGTTAATTTGCTTCAGGGCCACTTCTGATTCCTCTTTGCGTTGCCCATGGCAAAACTCTTGTACCTCCGCATGCTTCAATCTTCCTAACGATGACGCATCTATTGGAGGTGTTGGTTTTGATTTTGGACAGTCGGCCTTTTAATGGCTTTTCTTGCTACAGTCATGACATGTAGCGAATTGTACCGTGCGTTGAGGGAATATGCGTTGGTTCGAGATAAAGCTTTTGGATTGTGCAATTTGACCTTGCACTAGGAAGAGACTGAAATCTCGATCAAAATCCTTCCATCAGCTTTTTGTCAGTCGAGCCTTCAATGGTTGTTGATGTTGGAGCTTTTTCTATTAGATTACTTGTTTTTACCAATGGTAGAGGTATTGCCATAGTGACAAACTCCGATTGCGGAAAGTGTGCAATGTTCAATTCTTTCTTTTGTGTCCATGCCACGAATGCTTCTAATGAGGCATGTTTTTTCCAAGCAACTATCTCTTGGATTGACAAAATCAAACCTTGTACAGTACAAAAGTTTGTGAAATTAGTGTGTTAATATTGGTGATGTGAATGGCTTAGTTTACGAACTCTGAGATTGCACCTCCCTCCATTTTTGGAGTCTTTCCTAGACTCTTCTAAATGCAAGTTCTTATGTCTTTTAACCGTGTAATGAATATGACTTGACTTTCATCAGGACATCTATATGACTTTTTCTTTTGTCTCATTAGATTTATTTCTCTTAAAAGAAACACTTCGCTTTCTTTATTTTGGAACTCAATTACTAAGCCTTTAATCATAATTTTCCAACAAGATCTAGATTTTGGTGATGAGGGTTGTCTTGGTTAAACACATTTTTCCAAATTTATTGTCTGTTATGTATGTCTATTTGATAAAAATTTGTTTGATGAGTTTGACCTCTTCAATACGGGTTCAGTAAAAAGAATTAGGGTTTTGCCTTTTTTATTCAAAGGTAAAAAATATTTTATGACATGGCGTACTTTAATAGTGGCGTACTTTAATAATGACTTGGTGTGTTGAAATAATAAAAAGTGTACACTAATTTACATGCCAGCTTGGACAACCGCCAGTTAGGGCTACCACGAAAGGGCAACTTACAGGTGGTACAACGCAACAACTGGAGTTGCTAAAAGGTTGGCTTCGGGTATCCAACGGGGCGACAACTAGTCGTGTCGAAAGAACAACCGCATTTCACGCCCCAAGAGGGACTGCCTCTAGCGCTCCAATGACAACCGGTTGTCGCACCTTGTAGGCAACTGTCGATATGGAGTGCGACTGCTAGTCCACGGAGAGTGATCGCAAGTACTAAATCAAAGGTAAAGTTTGTCTAAAGGGGGGGGAGAGGGGAGAGGAGACGCGATCGCCGGTTTGCCTAAATCCTCGTGGGGGACATCGAATGGGCGACTTCGTGTGGGACAAACTTTTATTGGGCCACTGCAGGTCCATAGACTAGAATTGACCTTCAAGGCTACCATGCACATGATCCTTGACTCCTTGCAAAACTTTTGTCGAAGTCAACATTTACTTTTTAATTCCTTCGGACATTCTTTTAACACATGACAATTCAAACATAGATTTTTTTTCTAATCAAGTTGCAAGCGTGTGTTGTATGCATTGTCTTCTAGATTTAGAATCTTATTTTTTTAATACTTGAAAAATGCTTCTTTTCACCCTTGAATTGAAGGACGGAATTAATTTGTTCATTTAAGAGCATTGAGAATGTTTAAATTTTCATTATTAAAACACAAACAAATGCTCTAATCTTACGTCTCATTCATTTTGATCCATCTTGATTTTTTTCTTTAAGGTGAACACATCATTTATTTAATTTTAGATTTAATTTTATTCTCGGGAAAAAGAATGGTTTAAGGTCTTCCACAACATGACCCCATCATACTACAAAGTTGTTCAACATAAGAAACAAAGCATATATTCATGCAAGAAACAAAGAGTGTAAGAACATACGCACCCATGCTCGCTAAAACGGACTCACTAAAATTGAATATCTACATTTGTTTCGCCTCCAATCTTGCTCTCTTTCACCATTAGACTCACTAAATCATGAATACGTACTCCTCAAATGGTCAATGCACCAATCACAAGAAAAATATTTGATAAATATATCTCTACATTGATTATGTGAGTCCTTCCTTAGCTCGCTACATTCAAAATACATTTTTCAAGGGTCCACAACATTTACCGTCAAATTGTGATGAGTGTCAAACTTTTGGCAAGCAAGGATGCAGATGCTATGATGAAGATGATATTAAAATCATCAGGCTGACATTGTGTTGTGTGGCACTACATGATACAGTTGTCACTTCCTCACTATGTAAACAACAATTTTATAATCCGCTAAATATTCACTTTCTATACTAGACCGATAGTCCCGTTGTACAGTAGAGAGGAGTGCGCTTCGGGAACACACGGGGTGTCTCGCTGCAAGTTCTTGAGTGATAACCAATAAACGTCGAAAACTCGAATCTTCACTTGATCTTCACTTCATCTTCACTTCAATCTTCACTTCAATCTTCACTTCAATCTTCACTTGAATCTTCCGTTGGCCTATCCTCTGGTGACACTATAGGAATAAGGGTAAGGGTGTGTGATAAGAAACAAGTCTTCGGATGGATTAAACGGGACGGCGAGACTACGAGCTGAAACCGTCCAAAAGATTGGCTCCTAAATTTCAAACTCAGAGTGACCAAGAAGCGCCTTTCACGGGTGGGAACAACATATAAGATCGACCATGTAGACCATTAACCCCACTTCCTCGCCACATATTCAAAACGGGTTATTGAGGATACCCACATAAACCGCAACAATGTTTACGATGCAGAATTGAAATTTACAACTAGCTTCCAAAACCGGCTGGAAATAACAATAAATTGAAAACGAGCCACAAGTCACAACACACAAGAAATCTTCAAGTTCTTCAAGTCTTCAAAGTCTTCAATCTTGTCTGTTCATATTTAAAAAAAAACAATAAGAAAACTCCAAATCGGTATACCAATACTAGACACAATCTTCTTTCTAGAGCCATAGATGGCTCAAAACTTCAAATGCTTTATGCAATAGCATTTTAGAAAGATGATTTAAGAATCTCACACTTCTCTAAATTTGACTCTAATCTAAGATATTTTCCAAAGGATATAGATAAACTAAGTGGGGCTTATCTCCATCCTTGGCAACCAACTACTACGTCTTAAAATCTCTATAATTTTTTATCTAAAAATCTTATTTCAAGTGCAATTTGAAATGCTAACACATCTTGCTATAACATATAAAAATTTCATTAAAAACTAAAACTTTGTCCGTATTTTACAGCCCATCAAAGCATCGATCTCCTATTTTTGAGAACTTTCCAACCTCACAACTTCTAAAAACTATAACTCCTTCCATAGAACTTAAAGTAACTTGTGCAATAATAATTTAGAGAGACAATTTCACAAGCTACCATGTGTGAAAATTTCAAGAAAAATCTTCATACAAACGGAATAATATGATCCTCCAAAGTTTCGGCCTTCTTTCTCCAAGCTTGCACACAAACTAAACTTCAGCATGTCATAACTTGTTGCTCCAAGCTCCAAACGAGAATTGTGATATTTTTCTGAAAACCATGTAACAACGACTGCATGCTCTGAAAATTTCAAGATAAATGAACAATTAATTCAAAAGTTATGGCTCAATGAAGCCTCTACACTCTCAATGGAGGTCCTTGGGTCTTCACAACTTCGAACCTCAATAACTTTTGACTCACAACTCCAAATTGAATTTGCAAACATTTTTTGAAAACATCTTGTCACAAAGATTCTAATGCCAAATTTTCATTGCTCAAAAAAATATGCTCCATGAACTATATCAATTCGAAGTTCGGTTTCAAACCTCAAAACATAAAAACAAATTAACTTCCTTCTCACACACACTATGCATCTTCTCCTTTTCTCCCTAATCTAAAGTGAGAGATGAGACTTTTTAGCCCATGTCCCTACTAAGATCTCATCTAAGACCCCACCTAAGACCCCACCTAAGACCTCACCTAAGATTCCAACTACACCTCCATTCCCACTTTCACTTTACTTCAATTCTCCTATTGCAAATTTAATATTACTAATGTCTCTTCCAACAACTATAACCACACTTTGTAATTTTTATAAAATACCCAAATAACAATAAGCATTAACATCCAATAGTTGTCCATTAGAGGGGGAATGCTAGTATGCGAGCGAGGAATAGCGAGCAGCGAGCGGGAAGCGGGGATTTGTGAGCGGGGAGCGGTAATATTAGTAGAAAAATGACCAGTTAAAGAAAAAAGTAGAATTAAAAAAATGTGATAGTGGATAAAGAAATGAATGAAAATGGATTCAGAAAATGGATGAATATGATGAAAAGTTGATGAAAAAGTGGATGAAAAGGTAGATGAAAATGGATGAAAAGTATATGAAAAGTGAAGAAAAGTGAAGAAAAGTGGATGAAAAGTAGACTAAAAGTGGATGAAAAATGTAACACTCAACTAAGAGGATGAAGGACTAGGATGAAAACAGGGTTTAAGGTTCGTTTTAGGGACAAAGGATTCTGTGGCATTTTCTTGACGAAAGTATTAAATTCCAGGGCTCCTTTATTCTTAGGGTTTGGATTCTAGGGGGCCTATTTTGAATAAGCGATTTTGAGTATGTGATTTTTGTAGGCAGTTTTGGTATATGTTGCCTTCGCACAGTAGATGAGAAGAAGTTTTAGAAGCATTGTGACAATGGTTTGCCTATGCAATCAATACAATTTGGAAAATTTAACACATTTGGCCTTCTTTTTGCCTATTTGCTTGAAGTTGCCATTTTTTTAGTGGAAAAATTTGGAATTTAATTGCCTACTCCAAAAAACATAGGTGAAACTAGGTTAGATTACTACAGAGCCCATTCCCGTGGAAGTACGTAGTCCTATGACCGCAAAGGTGTGTAGTTCCTACCCCCGTGGTATGGTGTGGCAACACCATGCTTCTTCGTTATCCTACTTATACTTTCAGAATTAACCATCGCAACTCCCTACGCATCATTCCAGACCTGCCTCGCACCTCTTGGTTCTCCAACGGAATTCGCATGAACGGATCGCTATCCGTTTGTTTTGAAATAGACCTCCTCCGTTTCTCGCCCGTTCCCGTCTCAGTTTCGTGCCAGCTGCTGGTGTGCCATCCCGTTGTAACTGATTCCGTTCTCATAAATCCCACATTCATTCCCGTTCTCGTTATAGGAAATCTATGTTTTACATATAATATACCAATTCCTTCATATTGCATATTATTGGTAAAAACGCCTTTTAAGCTTGAAAATTCCGTTTAGCAAATCTTTGAATTACATAGCCCCCGACCTAATGTGCAGCATCTATGCAATCCTCTGGAAAGAGAGTAAATTTTATTTATACAAGGATATACAATGATGTGCGGGAAAAGGACCAACTATCCTGAGTGAAACAAAACAACATCAATGTCGTTCGTGACCACGTCATCCGCATCCATGGGTACATGTCCGTCCACACCTTCTTGTAAATCAGCACTGAGAATATCCAACTGCCAAACATTAGATTCTTACTGCTCGATGCGCTTGTTCTTCTGTGTCAACGTCCGTTGCCACTCCGTTGGGTCGGCATCCTCCATTACAACGGACACGGCTTGTGCTTCCGCCGTTTTCTTCTCTAGAGACACCTCTAAGTCACGGACCTGTGCCTCCAGGGTTTTGACACGTACAGCGTTGGCGACCAAGTCAGCTTGCCACTCCGTCCGTTGAGTCACAAAGCTGGCAATAGTCGTGCAGTAGTTTTCCAAATTTCGATTCAAGGCCTGACGGTCTTCCTACCAACGCTCGTATTGTTGATTGCGGGTCTTGAGATCTGTCGTTAACAGATTGACTTGACCCGTCTCATTGTCAAGAGCCTCGTTAGTATCTTTATACTTGGCCTGCATCTTGTCGTACTGATTCTGAAGCACTTGGACTTGTCCGTTGGCGTGCTTGCATTGGACAACCAGCTTCTGGTGCACCATCCGAAGAGTAGAAAGCTCAATTTCCAGGGTACCTTCCTCGGACAGTTCGTCCAGGTACTCGCTTAACTGAGTAAAACCAGCCTTCAAACGCTACTTCACAGAACCAGGGACCAAGAATGGTGTCATAATGGGTGGTGTCACCGGTGGTCCGGACAAAGGTTGACGTGGAGATGGCGATAGAGATCTGGTAGGCGCGGACATTGCTATCGCAGGTCCAACGGAAGTTGGGGGTGACAATTTGGATGCCTCCAAATTAGGCAGAACGGATCCCTCTTTCCCGTCCTTGCTTCTGGGCGACTCAGGCTGACGGAGAACATACACAATAATATTGGAGAGGTACGATGCAGAAAAGAAGAACGGAACTTGACCTTTCCGTAATTTGGTGTCGAACTCAAAGTGAATACACGTAGTCACATATGCAGCCTAGTTGAAGACCATCCAGTTCAATGTTTGGATGACATGATAGACTAGCTTCGGAGCCATATAAATCACATGGCGCGGGATGACCAGGCGCTTCTAAACAAATTGAAACCACTCCAATAATTCAGCCGTGACAGCATCCGTTGTCATCCAACTCTGCTTCTTGTGCAATGCATCGTCCCTTGATTTTAAATAAGATGCCATCTTGAAATTGGTATCCACGATCGGCGCGTCGACGGACATCTGCCCTAGCGGTAACCCTAACGCCACCGCCACCGTAACTTCATCGATGGAGATGAGACGTTGATGGACCTCACTCTGGTTGTCATCGGGATCATAATTCGCCAGATACTCGAGGACGATCGCCGCATCAAACTCTGGCAAGTTCATGGATTGCCAAACAAACGAATACAAGTTGGCCGTACGAAAGTTGTTTTGAATCTCCGTTGCCCAGCACAACGAAAACTAGATCGGCTCCAAGGGTCCCACAACACAAGTGTCCAAGTCCGGATACTCCACCTTTGGTATCTTGCGACGCGTTGATCGAGTCTTGGTGGTCTTGCACTTAATAGGCATGATGAATTTCGGAGGAATTTAGAAAGAAACACAAAAGGCATAATCCAATCCAGAATTCAGTCCAACTCACACTCTGAAATTAGAAACACGGAAGCATGCAAAACTGAAAATGGAGGATGACGAGAAGAAACTGGGAATGCCCCCTTCCTATCTGTATCTATCGGAATCATACATAGTAGTAAAGATGAGCTTTGCAAATGACGGCCTGAATTGAAGTCCATAGGTACTAGCGTGGCGGCTGATAGTATCGTTTGAGTCTATAGCCATTAATTCGTGTTTGTAAGTGGATACCCGTCTTATCCTCAAGCTGTACAGAGCCATTGTCATAGGCATCTACCACCCTATAGGGCCCATGCCATCAAAATTGAAATTTTCCAGGGAACTCCATAAATCGGCTATCATAATGGAGCACCCAATCATTCGTATGAAATTCTTTCTTTCGTAATTTACTATCATAGTAACTCTTTCTATGTTTTTGCATGGTCTACAACTCTACATGGACAGAACGGCTAGGGCCCGCGTTTCATCCAGGTTTTCAAGCTCCGTTAAACGGTGCTAAAGAGTCTCCTTATCTCCCAGTCGTTCGGCTACAACAATCCTGAGACTTTGAACTTCCAGCTCAATAGAGAGAATAGCCTCGACGCCATAGACTAGTTGAAACGGGATAAACTTTGTAGTAACTTTATACGCGGTACGGTAGGCCCAAAATGCAGCAAAGTGTTTATTATCCCTATCCGTTCCTAAGCCTCACATGGTTTTTGTCAATAATTTGCACAAAATTCCGTTCGTCTTCTCCGTTTGTCCGTTCGCTCTAGGGTGATACGGAGTTGTCTTACGATGTTTAACTTTATACTTATCCGTGAATGATTGAACAGTACGATTAATCAAATGAGTTCCTCTATCATTTACCAATTCTATCGGACATCCAAACCTTGTAATTATATTATCGTATAAGAATCTAGTGACGGTTTTAGCATCGTCCGTTTTTACTGCAACCGCTTTAGCCCACTTAGTGACGTATTCCGTTGCCACGAGAATATATCTTTTCTGTCCCGTTCTAGAGGATGGTGCAATCGGTCCAACAAAGTCCATACCCCATTTTTCAGATGGGACTTGAGCCAAAATAGGTACTAACGGCATTGAGGCTGCGTCCGTTGGGCGTCCAGTTTGTTGACACGGGTTGCACTATCGAGCGAAACAGTGAGCGCCTATGAACATCCTTAGCCACCAATATTCAGCAATTAAAGCCTTTCAGGCGGTGATATCACGAGCAAAATGTCCACCACAGCTATCTGTATGACAGCCTTCAAGAATAGCTGGTACTTCACTATTAAAAACACATTTGCGTGAAACTCCGTCCTGGACCTTTTTGTACAAAACGGATCCAATCAAAGTAAACGGGGCACATTTCCTAATCAAAGTTTGATTTTGAGCTTAAGTGTAATTGGATGGAAGTAAAGTTGTGCTTAGATATTGGATAATATCGATGTATTCCTCTATTATCAGATCAATCTCCAAAAGCTAAGCATCTGGCAAGGCGACCTAAACGGGTGCCCTCCCCAAATCGTTACGTAAACGGGAAAGATGATCGGCATTTCCATACTTCTTATCTGGCCGAACGTAAATCGTGAATTTAAAGTCATGAAGCAACAATACCCATCGTGCAATGCAGCCACTTAATTGAGGCTTCTTAACCATGTACTTGAGCGCGTCATGATCAACATGAAAA
The DNA here is from genome assembly GCA_963971425.1 of Bryoerythrophyllum caledonicum. Classification (NCBI taxonomy): domain Eukaryota; kingdom Viridiplantae; phylum Streptophyta; class Bryopsida; order Pottiales; family Pottiaceae; genus Bryoerythrophyllum; species Bryoerythrophyllum caledonicum. The sequence continues at coordinate 12,474 of CAXARX010000655.1, read as the reverse complement.
ACGAATTCATATCCAAGTAAATAATGACGATACTTTTGAACGGAATAAACCATTCCTAAGGCCTCCCATTCCGTGACGATATAATTCCGTTTCGTTGCGACTAACTGTCGACTTGCATAATAAATTGGATGATCAAATCCCTTTTCATCTCTCTAGCTCAAAATCGCTCCAAGTGCAACATTGGACGCATCCACATAAACATGAAATAATTCGACCCATTTTGGCATAATAAGAATCGGTGCAGTCACCAATCTATGCTTTAATTCCTCGGATGCCTTTGTCCACTGAGGAGTCTATTCTGGATTTATATCTCCGTCTGGTTTCTTCAATAAATTCGTTAAAGACAAAGCTATTAAGGCAAATAAATACACAAACCTACGGTAATAACCGCTGTGACCCATGAATCCACGGACTCCAGAAACCGTTTCAGGAATATGTAATTCTAGAATAATTTTAATTTTATATAGGTATGTTGCAATATCGGCGGCCGAGACTATATGACCTAACAGTCGTCCAAACGGAACACCAAATTAGCACTTGTCCGAATTTAAAGAAATGCCATATTTGTCACAGAGCTCAAGGTATTTACCCAACATTTCTAAATGATCACTTCGTTTACTAAATGTGCAGAAGTCATCAAGAAATATCTCCATAAATACTCGTAAATAATCTTGAATAGCATGAGTCATCACCCGTTGAAATGTAGCCGGCGCGTTACATAACCCAAACCGCATAACATTACACGCAAAGGTACCCCAATCCATTGTAAAAGTGGTCTTCAATCTATCCTCCTTGGCAATCTGAACTTGATTGTATCCAAAAAATCCATCTATAAATGAATAGCATTGATGACGTGCCACCCCATCGAGTATACTATCCGTGAATGGAAGTGGAAAATAGTCTTTATTGGTGACATCATTAAGCTTTCGGAAATCCTCACAGATACGGACATTTCCGTTTCTAGTAGGTGAAACCCAATCGCAGTATGGCACAAGAAAGATAAACCCAACTTTTGAAGTTTGTCTAACTCTTCTTTCACCATTAATGAGTATTTTGGATTTAAACGGTGTTGACGTTGTTTGACTGGTCGAGCATCAAGTTCCAATATGATATGGTGTTCTCCTGACTTAGGTGGAATTCGTTTAAGATCGGCATTTGATGGCTGCAACTTTGATGGATGCTGGAGTGCTGTCCCGTTGTAACCGATTCCGTTCTCATAAATCCCACATTCAATCCCGTTCTGGTTACAGGAAGTCTCCGTTTTATATATAATATACCGATTCCTTCATATTGCATATTATTGGTGAAAATGTCTTTTAAGCTTGAAAATTCCGTTTAGCAAATCTTTAAATTACACAGCATTACATTTGATCGTCATCTCCATGCGTCCCTACGGGATATCCTAAAAACGGAATATGATCCGTTTCTTGCATTAAACATGTATCCATCGATTCCGTAGGTCCATTCCTGGTGTAGTCTCCGGCTTGTATAAATTCTGTTCCAATACCGGCTCCGCTCGTGGACAGAACTGATTCCGTGGTACCTTTCTGTTGTTGACTTTGACAGCTCCGTTCGCGGGAGAGAACTCCTTCCGTTATACATCTTAGGCATGGTAAATGAGCCATTTTAACATCAAAACTTCGTTTATAAAAACGTTAGATTACACACATTCTCATACTAGTTAGCTATAAGATCCTGTAGTTAGGTGTGCAAAAATAATAGTTTTCAATTTCTTTTACTCCTTGCTATAAAAATGACAATTTTGACTGTTTTGGGCAAAAAAAAGGCCTTGGGCCTTTTATAGTTAAAACAAATGGGGATCAAGTATGTGAAAGACACCTCAATTTTGGAAATGCATAATACGAGCACGACATAGATAATAAAAACAATGATGACAAAATGACTAAAAACAACATCATGCAATCAATGCTCAACACACAATAACAGTGATATAGTGCCGATTATACATCAAATAGAACTATATGATGTTGAACTACCCTCTCTAGCTGATGAATCTGAATTTGCCTCTAATGCACAATCATCTATAAATTCTAGAACTTGAGGGTGCACTAAACGTGTCTGCGAAGTTAGCATTGGGTCAATAGCAACAAAGTCTCGCGACAACCCCTCAACATATACGGGTAGGTGAAAATGTTTGGGAGGACTGGGGTAAAATCCTGGTCTTTCAAAAAAAGGCACATGTCGGAAGTTCCTCACTTCTTGGGCTTATATTCAAATCCAAATAAACACATAATTAGACCAAGATGTGTTTGTCTTTACATGATAACTCTCTGTTTGAAAATTATAACATTAAAATGCAAGTATAATGTGAAAAAAAACTCTTACATGTTAATATCGTGCATAGCTTGAAAAGCCACACCAATCCAATTCCGTGTGTCTAGAACGATCGAGTCCAAGGATATGTGCCATATTCTCTCCATTGCATGTAGCCGCATAATGAGATTCATCCAAGCAATTCTTTGGTCATTCTCATTGCACACATAAAACTTGTGATCCACCAACTATCGCAACACTACTTGCGATGTGAGGAAAATGTTGAAATCATTGTTGACTCCATTCCAAATTGGACCCCATTCCTCTTTCTCGCCATTTGTGAAGACTGCACTCTGACCATCCTCATCTAATATAGAAACATAAAATACTCTGGCTCGTTCCTCGTAATCCCCACTGAATTGGTGTTCCAACAATGTCAACTCGCAAGCTAGAGTGGGCCGCACCACGGGCATCAGAATCAATGTGTACAATGGAATTTTCATTCGATAAACATCCGTTGATGTCAATCTCAATCCGTATAAGATGGGCACGATGTCAAGCTTCTGGGACCGTCTGATGTCATCTTCCATAGCCTCTTTTTGCACTCTTGGAATTTCATAGTCCTCCGATTCATCATCAAAAATAATCTCAATCTAGGGGCTACTCTCATGGAATGTAGATCCGGCAAGATGGTGAGAGATTGGCACCGTTTCGAAATCGTCAGGGCATCCGTGCTCGACTATTGTTGGAGGCAGCGGATTGACAGGCGGTGGTCGAAGGTCCTCAACCACTGCAACTCCAATCTGCAACAAAGTAAAAATCACTTACTAACAATTTATATTCATATCGCTATTGGTGATAATCTAAGAACAACACAAATAATGGCTGTCCTAAATAGTCTATCCCGAAAGAGGCCTCTCGCGCCCGAGAGGATTTTGGGAGGACATTAGCCTTTACGCATATCCAAGCTACATACTTGAGAATGAAAACTTTTGAAACCCCAAACACAATACAAATTTCTAAGAATGCTCCAAACTCATACTTCAAACCTAACGGTCCCAAGCTCTAGAATGAAGATGAGCTCCCAAAATAAGCCTAAATCGAGCTCCCAAAAGAAGCCTCTCCGGCCCAAGAGGCATCTGGCCAAGACTTTCCTTTGCGCATAAATCATTCCACTTGCCTAACGGTCCCAAGCTCCAGAATGAAACTATCCCACATCGAGCTTCCGAGAGAGGCCTCTCGGGCCCGAGAGGCCTCTCGCCAAGGCTTTCCTTTGCGCATAAATCATCCCACTTGCCTAACGGTCCCAAGCTCCAGAATGAAACTATCCCACATCGAGCTTCCGAGAGAGGCCTCTCGGGCCCGAGAGGCCTCTCGCCAAGGCTTTCCTTTGCGCATAAATCATCCCACTTGCCTAACAGTCCCAAGCTCCAGAATGAAACTATCCCACATCGAGCTTCCGAGAGAAGCCTCTCGGGCCCGAGAGGCCTCTCGCCAAGGCTTTCCTTTGCGCATAAATCATCCCACTCGCCTAACGATCCCAAGCTCCAGAATGAAACTATCCCACATCGAGCTTCCGAGAGAAGCCTCTCGGGCCCGAGAGGCCTCTCGCCAAGGCTTTCCTTTGCGCATAAATCATTCTACTTGCTTAACGGTCCCAAGCTCCAGAATGAAACTATGCCACATCGAGCTTCCGAGAGAGGCCTCTCGGGCCCGAGAGGCCTCTCGCCAAGGCTTTCCTTTGCGCATAAATCATTCCACTTGCCTAACGGTCCCAAGCTCCAGAATGAAACTATCCCACATCGAGCTTCCGAGAGAGGCCTCTCGGGCCCGAGAGGCCTCTCGCCAAGGCTTTCCTTTGCGCATAAATCATCCCACTTGCCTAACGGTCCCAAGCTCCGGAATGAAACTATCCCACATCGAGCTTCCGAGAGAGGCTTCTCGGGCCCGAGTAGCCTCTCGCGAAGGCTTTCCTTTGCGCATAAATCATTCCACTTGCCTAACGGTCCCAAGCTCCAGAATGAAACTATCCCACATCGAGCTTCCGAGAGAGGCCTCTCGGGCCCGAGAGGCCTCTCGCCAAGGCTTTCCTTTGCGCATAAATCATCCCACTTGCCTAACGGTCCGAAGCTCTAGAATGAAACTATCCCACATCGAGCTTCCGAGAAAGGCCTCTCGGGCCCGAGAGGCCTCTCGCCAAGGCTTTCCTTTGCGCATAAATCATTCCACTTGCCTAACGGTCCCAAGCTCCAGAATGAAACTATCCCACATCGAGCTTCCGAGAGAGGCCTCTCGGGCCCGAGAGGCCTCTCGCCAAGGCTTTCCTTTGCGCATAAATCATTCCACTTGCTTAACGGTCCCAAGCTCCAGAATGAAACTATCCCACATCGAGATTCCGAAAGAAGCATCTCGGGCCCGAGAGGCCTCTCGCCAAGGCTTTCCTTTGCGCATAAATCATTCCACTTGCTTAACGGTCCCAAGCTCCAGAATGAAACTATGCCACATCGAGCTTCCGAGAGACGCCTCTCGGGCCCGAGAGGCCTCTCGCCAAGGCTTTCCTTTGCGCATAAATCATTCCACTTGCCTAACGGTCCCAAGCTCCAGAATGAAACTATCCCACATCGAGCTTCCGAGAGAGGCCTCTCGGGCCCGAGAGGCCTCTCGCCAAGGCTTTCCTTTGCGCATAAATCATCCCACTTGCCTAACGGTCCGAAGCTCTAGAATGAAACTATCCCACATCGAGCTTCCGAGAAAGGCCTCTCGGGCCCGAGAGGCCTCTCGCCAAGGCTTTCCTTTGCGCATAAATCATTCCACTTGCCTAACGGTCCCAAGCTCCAGAATGAAACTATCCCACATCGAGCTTCCGAGAGAGGCCTCTCGGGCCCGAGAGGCCTCTCGCCAAGGCTTTCCTTTGCGCATAAATCATTCCACTTGCTTAACGGTCCCAAGCTCCAGAATGAAACTATGCCACATCGAGCTTCCGAGAGAAGCCTCTCGGGCCCGAGAGGCCTCTCGCGAAGGCTTTCCTTTGCGCATAAATCATTCCTCTTGCCTAACGGTCCCAAGCTCCAGAATGAAACTATCCCACATCGAGCTTCCGAGAGAGGCCTCTCGGGCCCGAGAGGCCTCTCGCCAAGGCTTTCCTTTACGCATAAATCATCCCACTTGCCTAACGGTTCGAAGCTCTAGAATGAAACTATCCCACATCGAGCTTCCGCGAGAGGCCTCTCGGGCCCGAGAGGCCTCTCGCCAAGGCTTTCCTTTGCGCATAAATCATCCCACTTGCCTAACGGTCCCAAGCTCCAGAATAAAACTATCCCACATCGAGCTTCCGAGAGAAGCCTCTCGGGCCCGAGAGGCCTCTCGCCAAGGCTTTCCTTTGCGCATAAATCATTCCACTTGCCTAACGGTCCCAAGCTCCGGAATGAAACTATCCCACACCGAGCTTCCGAGAGAGGCTTCTCGGGCCCGAGAGGCCTCTCGCCAACGCTTTCCTTTGCGCATAAATCATTCCACTTGCCTAACGGTCCCAAGCTCCAGAATGAAACTATCCCACATCGAGCTTCCGAGAGAGGCCTCTCGGGCCCGAGAGGCCTCTCGCCAAGGCTTTCCTTTGCGCATAAATCATTCCACTTGCCTAACGGTCCCAAGCTCCAGAATGAAACTATGCCACATCGAGCTTCCGAGAGAAGCCTCTCGGGCCCGAGAGGCCTCTCGCCAAGGCTTTCCTTTGCGCATAAATCATTCCACTTGCCTAACGGTCCCAAGCTCCAGAATGAAACTATCCCACATCGAGCTTCCGAGAGAGGCTTCTCGGGCCCGAGAGGCCTCTCGCCAAGGCTTTCCTTTGCGCATAAATCATTCCACTTGCCTAACGGTCCCAAGCTCCAGAATGAAACTATCCAACATCGAGCTTCCGAGAGAGGCCTCTTGGGCCCGAGAGGCCTCTCGCCAAGGCTTTCCTTTGCGCATAAATCATTCCACTTGCCTAACGGTCCCAAGCTCCAGAATGAAACTATCCCACATCGAGCTTCCGAGAGAGGCTTCTCGGGCCCGAGAGGCCTCTCGCCAAGGCTTTCCTTTGCGCATAAATCATCCCACTTGCCTAACGGTCCCAAGCTCCAGAATGAAACTATCCCACATCGAGCTTCCGAGAGAAGCCTCTCGGGCCCGAGAGGCCTCTCGCGAAGGCTTTCCTTTGCGCATAAATCATTCCTCTTGCCTAACGGTCCCAAGCTCCAGAATGAAACTATCCCACATCGAGCTTCCGAGAGAGGCCTCTCGGGCCCGAGAGGCCTCTCGCCAAGGCTTTCCTTTGCGCATAAATCATTCCACTTGCCTAACGGTTCGAAGCTCTAGAATGAAACTATCCCACATCGAGCTTCCGCGAGAGGCCTCTCGGGCCCGAGAGGCCTCTCGCCAAGGCTTTCCTTTGCGCATAAATCATTCCACTTGCCTAACGGTCCCAAGCTCCAGAATGAAACTATCCAACATCGAGCTTCCGAGAGAGGCCTCTTGGGCCCGAGAGGCCTCTCGCCAAGGCTTTCCTTTGCGCATAAATCATTCCACTTGCCTAACGGTCCCAAGCTCCAGAATGAAACTATCCCACATCGAGCTTCCGAGAGAGGCTTCTCGGGCCCGAGAGGCCTCTCGCCAAGGCTTTCCTTTGCGCATAAATCATTCCACTTGCCTAACGGTCCCAAGCTCCAGAATGAAACTATCCAACATCGAGCTTCCGAGAGAGGCCTCTTGGGCCCGAGAGGCCTCTCGCCAAGGCTTTCCTTTGCGCATAAATCATTACACTTGCCTAACGGTCCCAAGCTCCAGAATGAAACTATCCCACATCGAGCTTCCGAGAGAGGCTTCTCGGGCCCGAGAGGCCTCTCGCCAAGGCTTTCCTTTGCGCATAAATCATCCCACTTGCCTAACGGTCCCAAGCTCCAGAATGAAACTATCCCACATCGAGCTTCCGAGAGAAGCCTCTCGGGCCCGAGAGGCCTCTCGCGAAGGCTTTCCTTTGCGCATAAATCATTCCTCTTGCCTAACGGTCCCAAGCTCCAGAATGAAACTATCCCACATCGAGCTTCCGAGAGAGGCCTCTCGGGCCCGAGAGGCCTCTCGCCAAGGCTTTCCTTTGCGCATAAATCATTCCACTTGCCTAACGGTCCCAAGCTCCAGAATGAAACTATGCCACATCGAGCTTCCGAGAGAAGCCTCTCGGGCCCGAGAGGCCTCTCGCCAAGGCTTTCCTTTGCGCATAAATCATCCCACTTGCTTAACGGTCCCAAGCTCCAGAATTAAACTATCCCACATCGAGCTTCCGAGAGAAGCATCTCGGGCCCGAGAGGCCTCTCGCCAAGGCTTTTCTTTGCGCATAAATCATTCCACTTGCTTAACGGTCCCAAGCTCCAGAATGAAACTATGCCACATCGAGCTTCCGAGAGAGGCCTCTCGGCCCGAGAGGCCTCTCGCCAAGGCTTTCCTTTGCGCATAAATCATTCCACTTGCCTAACGGTCCCAAGCTCCAGAATGAAACTATGCCACATCGAGCTTCCGAGAGAAGCCTCTCGGGCCCGAGAGGCCTCTCGCCAAGGCTTTCCTTTGCGCATAAATCATCCCACTTGCTTAACGGTCCCAAGCTCCAGAATTAAACTATCCCACATCGAGCTTCCGAGAGAAGCATCTCGGGCCCGAGAGGCCTCTCGCCAAGGCTTTTCTTTGCGCATAAATCATTCCACTTGCTTAACGGTCCCAAGCTCCAGAATGAAACTATGCCACATCGAGCTTCCGAGAGAAGCCTCTCGGGCCCGAGAGGCCTCTCGCGAAGGCTTTCCTTTGCGCATAAATCATTCCTCTTGCCTAACGGTCCCAAGCTCCAGAATGAAACTATCCCACATCGAGCTTCCGAGAGAGGCCTCTCGGGCCCGAGAGGCCTCTCGCCAAGGCTTTCCTTTGCGCATAAATCATTCCACTTGCCTAACGGTCCCAAGCTCCAGAATGAAACTATGCCACATCGAGCTTCCGAGAGAAGCCTCTCGGGCCCGAGAGGCCTCTCGCCAAGGCTTTCCTTTGCGCATAAATCATTCCACTTGCCTAACGGTCCCAAGCTCCAGAATGAAACTATCCCACATCGAGCTTCCGAGAGAGGCTTCTCGGGCCCGAGAGGCCTCTCGCCAAGGCTTTCCTTTGCGCATAAATCAATCCACTTGCCTAACGGTCCCAAGCTCCAGAATGAAACTATCCAACATCGAGCTTCCGAGAGAGGCCTCTTGGGCCCGAGAGGCCTCTCGCCAAGGCTTTCCTTTGCGCATAAATCATTCCACTTGCCTAACGGTCCCAAGCTCCAGAATGAAACTATCCCACATCGAGCTTCCGAGAGAGGCCTCTCGGGCCCGAGAGGCCTCTCGCCAAGGCTTTCCTTTGCGCATAAATCATCCCACTTGCCTAACGGTCCCAAGCTCCAGAATGAAACTATGCCACATCGAGCTTCCGAGAGAAGCCTCTCGGGCCCGAGAGGCCTCTCGCCAAGGCTTTCCTTTGCGCATAAATCATCCCACTTGCTTAACGGTCCCAAGCTCCAGAATTAAACTATCCCACATCGAGCTTCCGAGAGAAGCATCTCGGGCCCGAGAGGCCTCTCGCCAAGGCTTTCCTTTGCGCATAAATCATTCCACTTGCCTAACGGTCCCAAGCTCCAGAATGAAATTATCCCACATCGAGCTTCGGAGAGAGGCCTCTCGGGCCCGAGAGGCCTCTCGCCAAGGCTTTCCTTTGCGCATAAATCATCCCACTTGCCTAACGGTCCCAAGCTCCAGAATGAAACTATCCCACATCGAGCTTCCGAGAGAAGCCTCTCGGGCCCGAGAGGCCTCTCGCCAAGGCTTTCCTTTGCGCATAAATCATCCCACTCGCCTAACGGTCCCAAGCTCCAGAATGAAACTATCCCACATCGAGCTTCCGAGAGAAGCCTCTCGGCCCGAGAGGCCTCTCGCCAAGGCTTTCCTTTGCGCATAAATCATTCCACTTGCTTAACGGTCCCAAGCTCCAGAATGAAACTATGCCACATCGAGCTTCCGAGAAAGGCCTCTCGGGCCTGAGAGGCCTCTCGCGAAGGCTTTCCTTTGCGCATAAATCATCCCACTTGCCTAACGGTCCCAAGCTCCAGAATGAAACTATCCCACATCGAGCTTCCGAGAGAGGCCTCTCGGGCCCGAGTGGCCTCTCGCCAACGCTTTCCTTTGCGCATAAATCATTCCACTTGCCTAACGGTCCCAAGCTCCAGAATTAAACTATCCCACATCGAGCTTCCGAGAGAGGCCTCTCGGACCCGAGAGGCCTCTCGCCAAGGCTTTCCTTTGCGCATAAATCATTCCACTTGCCTAATGGTCCCAAGCTCCAGAATGAAACTATGCCACATCGAGCTTCCGAGAGAGGCCTCTCGGGCCCGAGAGGCCTCTCGCCAAGGCTTTCCTTTGCGCATAAATCATCCCACTCGCCTAACGGTCCCAAGCTCCAGAATGAAACTATCCCACATCGAGCTTCCGGGAGAAGCATCTCGGGCCCGAGAGGCCTCTCGCCAAGGCTTTCCTTTGCGCATAAATCATTTCACTTGCTTAACGGTCCCAAGCTCCAGAATGAAACTATGCCACATCGAGCTTCCGAGAGAGGCCTCTCGGGCCCGAGAGGCCTCTCACCAAGGCTTTCCTTTGCGCATAAATCATCCCACTTGCCTTACGGTCCCAAGCTCCAGAATCAAACTATCCCACATCGAGCTTCCGAAAGAGGCCTCTCGGGCCCGAGAGGCCTCTCGCCAAGGCTTTCCTTTGCGCATAAATCATTCCACTTGCCTAACGGTCCCAAGCTCCAGAATGAAACTATCCCACATCGAGCTTCCGAGAGAGGCCTCTCGGGCCCGAGAGGCCTCTCGCCAAGGCTTTCCTTTGCGCATAAATCATTCCACTTGCCTAACGGTCCCAAGCTCCAGAATGAAACTATCCCTCATCGAGCTTCCGAGAGAGGCCTCTCGGGCCCCGAGAGGCCTCTCGCCAAGGCTTTCCTTTGCGCATAAATCATCCCTCTTGCCTAACGGTCCCAAGCTCCAGAATGAAACTATCCCACATCGAGCTTCCGAGAGAAGCCTCTCGGGCCCGAGAGGCCTCTCGCCAAGGCTTTCCTTTGCGCATAAATCATTCCACTTGCTTAACGGTCCCAAGCTCCAGAATGAAACTATGCCACATCGAGCCTCCGAGAGAGGCCTCTCGGGCCCGAGAGGCCTCTCGCCAAGGCTTTCCTTTGCGCATAAATCATCCCACTTGCCTAACGGTCCCAAGCTCCAGAATGAAACTATGCCACATCGAGCTTCCGAGAGAAGCCTCTCGGGCCCGAGAGGCCTCTCGCCAAGGCTTTCCTTTGCGCATAAATCATTCCACTTGCTTAACGGTCCCAAGCTCCAGAATTAAACTATCCCACATCGAGCTTCCGAGAGAAGCATCTCGGGCCCGAGAGGCCTCTCGCCAAGGCTTTCCTTTGCGCATAAATCATTCCACTTGCTTAACGGTCCCAAGCTCCAGAATGAAACTATGCCACATCGAGCTTCCGAGAGAGGCCTCTCGGGCCCGAGAGGCCTCTCGCCAAGGCTTTCCTTTGCGCATAAATCATCCCACTTGCCTAACGGTCCCAAGCTCCGGAATGAAACTATCCCACATCGAGCTTCCGAGAGAGGCCTCTTGGGCCCGAGAGGCCTCTCGGCAAGGCTTTCCTTTGCGCATAAATTATTCCACTTGTCTAACGGTCCCAAGCTCCAGAATGAAACTATCCCACATGGAGCTTCCGAGAGAGGCTTCTCGGGCCCGAGAGGCCTCTCGCCAAGGCTTTCCTTTGCGCATAAATCATTCCACTTGCCTAACGGTCCCAAGCTCCAGAATGAAACTATCCCACATCGAGCTTTCGAGAGAAGCCTCTCGGGCCCGAGAGGCCTCTCGCCAAGGCTTTCCTTTGCGCATAAATCATCCCTCTTGCCTAACGGTCCCAAGCTCCAGAATGAAACTATCCCACATCGAGCTTCCGAGAGAAGCCTCTCGGGCCCGAGAGGCCTCTCGCCAAGGCTTTCCTTTGCGCATAAATCATTCCACTTGCTTAACGGTCCCAAGCTCCAGAATGAAACTATGCCACATCGAGCCTCCGAGAGAGGCCTCTCGGGCCCGAGAGGCCTCTCGCCAAGGCTTTCCTTTGCGCATAAATCATCCCACTTGCCTAACGGTCCCAAGCTCCAGAATGAAACTATGCCACATCGAGCTTCCGAGAGAAGCCTCTCGGGCCCGAGAGGCCTCTCGCCAAGGCTTTCCTTTGCGCATAAATCATTCCACTTGCTTAACGGTCCCAAGCTCCAGAATTAAACTATCCCACATCGAGCTTCCGAGAGAAGCATCTCGGGCCCGAGAGGCCTCTCGCCAAGGCTTTCCTTTGCGCATAAATCATTCCACTTGCTTAACGGTCCCAAGCTCCAGAATGAAACTATGCCACATCGAGCTTCCGAGAGAGGCCTCTCGGGCCCGAGAGGCCTCTCGCCAAGGCTTTCCTTTGCGCATAAATCATCCCACTTGCCTAACGGTCCCAAGCTCCGGAATGAAACTATCCCACATCGAGCTTCCGAGAGAGGCCTCATGGGCCCGAGAGGCCTCTCGGCAAGGCTTTCCTTTGCGCATAAATTATTCCACTTGCCTAACGGTCCCAAGCTCCAGAATGAAACTATCCCACATGGAGCTTCCGAGAGAGGCTTCTCGGGCCCGAGAGGCCTCTCGCCAAGGCTTTCCTTTGCGCATAAATCATTCCACTTGCCTAACGGTCCCAAGCTCCAGAATCAAACTATCCCACATCGAGCTTTCGAGAGAAGCCTCTCGGGCCCGAGAGGCCTCTCGCGAAGGCTTTCTTTTGCGCATAATTCATTCCTCTTGCCTAACGGTCTCAAGCTCCAGAATGAAACTATCCCACATCGAGCTTCCGAGAGAGGCCTCTCGGGCCCGAGAGGCCTCTCGCCAAGGCTTTCCTTTGCGCATAAATCATCCCACTTGCCTAACGGTTCGAAGCTCTAGAATGAAACTATCCCACATCGAGCTTCCGAGAGAGGCCTCTCGGGCCCGAGAGGCCTCTCGCCAAGGCTTTCCTTTGCGCATAAATCATCCCACTTGCCTAACGGTCCCA
>CAXARX010000654.1:0-17691 GCA_963971425.1 Bryoerythrophyllum caledonicum | reverse complement strand
CGCTCGCTGTCACTAACCACGGCGACAAAAATATTCGTCTTCGTTGTCGTGGCCGGTGTCAGCGAGCGAAATTGTGCACGCCGCCATGTTTTTGTGGCCCTCGTACCCTTTCGCAACGCAAGAAAATTATATTTCATTTGCTCCCATCTCAACTATTGCAATCATGAATCAACATCTGCAAGCAAAATCATACAATTTTGATGACGTCACACAAGACCCCCCTTCAAACAAACTTCTCCACCCCCCCAAAAAAAATTTTTTTGGTAAAAAAATGCTGACGTCATAAAAAAAATTTTTTCGAAAAAAAAAATTTATTAAAAAAAAAACTTTGTAAAAACTTTTTTTAAATTTTTTTTTGAAAAAATTTTTGTTGCAAAAAACAGTATTACTTCGAAAAAAAATTTTTTTTATATTAAAATATTTCTTTTCATTGGAAATTTTTTCACGAAAATAAGTTAAAAAAAAAAAAATTTTTTGTAAAAAAATAATAATTTTTAAACGAATTTTTTTAAAACACTTAATTTTAAAACAGAAAAAAATTTTTGAAAAAATTTTTGCAAAATTCTGAAATTATAGAATTAAACTTTTGAACAAAATGGCGTCATAAATGGGCGCACCCCCCTGTAATGAAGTAGTCGTTTTCTTGCTTTTTTTTGCTTGCTTTTGCATTTGATGGACTAAAACTACTATCAGAACTAGTTTTAAACAAAAATGGTGTCGTAAAAAGACACTTTTTCGCAAAATAAAAATTTTTAAAAAAATTTAAAATGCTGGAATTTAACTTTTGAACATAATGACGTCATATAAGGGCGCACCCCCCTAAAATAAAGTAGTCGTTTTCTTTGTTTTTTTGCTTGCTTTTGCATTTGATAGACTAGAGCTACTATCAGAACTAGTTTTAAATGAAGACGACGTCATAAAACAGAATTTTTAAAATTAAATTTTTGTGGAAAATTTTTAATGCTGGAATTTAATCTTCGAATAAGATGACATCATCAATAAGCATTAGTTTTAAAAATGAAAAAAAATTTTTTTTTACGATTTTTAAATTTTTTAAGCAATCGCTAGCTGCAACTTAATCTAAAACGTGTTTTTTGGCTCCATTGTCGTAATTTTTATTGTTTTTCTCAATAAAAAAACTTAATACAAAACTTTTAAAAAATTTGTAAATACTGGACTTTTTTAGATTTTCACGTAATTGCAGCCCTACCAAGCCAAACCGAAAAGTATTTTTTTGCGTTGTTTTTTGTTGTATAAGTGGATTCAAAATTTGTGTTAAAGATGACGTCATTGTTGAGCTCTTTTTTTAAATACCAAATTTTCGGGAATCGTTGTTTCGCGAAACTCAGTTTTTGAAAGGGGGTGGGACAATGACGTCATAAGTGGGCATCATACTTGTACAACAAAGTGACACTCTGAAGCCATGATTCGACAAAATTTTAGAAACTTAATGGCAAAAAGTAGATTTAATGCGCTTGCTTTACGTTTGCACTGCGCTGTTTTGGAAAACATATAGTGGACGGAGAAACGAGCAACGAAAATGCAAAAAAAAACGAAACGAGTTTCCAAATGTCTTAAAACTCTGCAGTCATTTTAAAACCGCGAACTGTGGTCGAAATTTACCTCTTTCTAGTGCAGTGTTTAAAATAACATTGAGGTCGATTTGACCGGGGGGTATTTAAAAAGGGGTTTACAACTTTTTCCTAGCCCGCTTCCCTTGTCATGTATCAAACGTTCCTTGTATCCTCTGGTTATTTACTGTTGTTTGAGAATTGTGTCAGTCTATATCTTCGTGTATAATTAGTTTGCACTTCGTTTATATTGTAAACATTTCCACACAACACAACCGACGGTGCAGACTTGACCTCTTAATTTCCTGTGAAGCTTTTTTATCACGATTAGTAACAGTTGCAAGTCGCAAACTTGTTCACCAGATTAAACCGCATCTTAAAATAGTAAACGTACAAAGCTTCCGGAACACTAGTTTCATTGTAATTCCTATAACAAAGCTAGCCGCTCTTAAGGCAACGCCCTTTTGTTTGTACGTACGTGCAGAAAGAATAAACAATTCGGAACATCCGGCAACGACGCAAATTTTTAAAAGGCCGCCGCAAACTGCCATCGTCTCATCATTCGTTTCTTTCAATTCTTACGTAAAAATTTTGTTGCTGTTTCAATCATGAGCGTTTTGCTTTTGAATTCGAAACGCGTTTGCACATGTTCTCGTCGGTATCGTTGCCATAGATGCGGCAGCTGCTGCGCATGCGACCACCAGTTTGCGACGAAAATAAGGAATAGTTACGTATACCATCGCCATCGTTTGACAGTGCTTGAGGAAGATGATTGCAATTGTAGTCGAATTTAAGTCTGCAAGTGTGTGCATGCGCGATCGTGAAAGCGTACGACTGACAGAAATTTCATCGAACAGCATTGTTGTCGTTAGTAAAAGTTGTAAATTGCTAGATGATTTTCCAGCAGCCGCAGCCGTCGGCCACAACGATGAAGGAATGAATGATGCCGAGTTGCATAGGGGCTGAACGTTCGCCGCCGCCGCTGCAATCTGGTTACCCGTAACACGAACTGTTATCGTTTCCTAATTACAATTGCTGCACGGAACAAAACACTTGGCGAAGTCGCGGAAATTGACATTGCATCACGATCGAATTTGAAGTATAATGTGCGAATTGTCCGTCACAATTAAATCAACTATCGTCGCTTCGCCGTTCACTACAAGTTGTATTGGACAATTACGTACGTATTTAGCAGTGCAAGCATCAATAACAGTATTTTAACCGTTACAGTTAAATTTCTGCGAACTAGCAGCAATACCAATAATACGAGCATCAGTAATGATAATGGTGAAAAATTGAAATCCGATTGCGAATTTGGGTTTGATGGCTACATCACTGGACAGCATAGTTACGTTATGTAGTAAGGTTTATCAGCTATTGCTGCCTGCGCGATTCCCTGCTACCAACTCAACGTTATATGCAGGGAAAAAACTTCGGCTCGATTATTGTTTGTCATTCTTATAAATTGCGCGCGAACGTCAACTCGAACAACAACAACAAAACTCCAATGTGAACATTAAGGTAAGTTTCAAAATAGCAAAAAAAAACTTATTTGCTGAAGAATTAATATTTACGCGTTCAGTCAGAAATAAGAACAATACAAAACAGCACATCTCACTGCTTTCTCACGCTTGAGAGGCTTTCATTAGCGCATCCAATGCTTTTGCTTACAATCGGAAGCGTTTTTCTTACCACGAACCGACTTGCTCAGTTTAGCATTTGTCCACGGATGCGCACAGTGTGCACTGCACACCAACAGAAGCCGGTTGAGCCGTTAGCAGGATATGTGCAGTATCCGGGAAACGCGCTGCACAAATGCTGTAGGATTTGTGCAAGCTGACGGCGTTTTTACCCCAGCTGACGGCGGTTTTACGCCAGCTGACGGGGTTCGGAGGTTACTGACTGTTGGTCCGTGACCATTTCTAATTAAAAATTACTGAACTAAACGAAAAAAATCCTTGGTGTTACAACGACTTTTTTTAGCGGACGGTGACCTTTGGCTAACGGGGTATTTTAATTAGCTTTAAGCTAAGATATTTGCAGTACACTTTAAAGTAAACTAAGCATGCACAAAAAACAATGGTAAAATGTCACTGTGCAATAGTATTGCGCACGACACTAACAACAAAAGAAAAATAATTAGCTGCCGATTCACGTTGTACAGTATGGAGTTTCTGCAAATAATCTCGTATGACAAACACATTATTAATTAGTAGATCATTTGATCGTACAAGAATGCAGTGATTCGACAGCAGCCAACCGCGGTCACTCAGCATGAGTTTGCAAAACAATATCATTGCGAAGTCCGCGCATGACCTCCACAAAGATGGCAAGCCAAAACAACCAGCTTCCATCGGCTATTTCTTACTGTCTGGTTCAGTCGACAGCTACATCGCAGCTTTCTTATCATCAAATCTGCGGTTTAAGTGCCGATGAATCGATGGCTAAACTAAATCTAAACTTACCTGTTAGTTTAATCATTATCCCGCCGGAACATGCGGCAAACTCAATCACGACCGGTAAACTTCGTTCCGCGCTGGGTACCAATGGAACGACGGCGGTTTGTATCGACTCTGATCGGAAAACTACATGGAAACTTTCAATGGATAGTGTTTCAGTTCTCGAAAGTATCTCATTCTTAGGCTTCTCTATCTCTGGCTGTGCTGTTGATGGTGCCGGCGTCTTCACGTGGACCATGGTTTGTGTTGAATCACCGGTGCCATTCGTGCCCCAGCCGCCGCCGTCAATCGAAACCAACACTATTATAAAGCACGATGTCCGCCCCATCGCGTCTTCTGCTATTATTTGTACTCAAAACTCATCTGAAAAACTTGTTTCCGAGGAAGTTGTACGCCGTAGCTCAACTTCTGTAGCAGAGAAAACCGCGTTTTCTAAACGGTATCGCAATCGTAATACAGTTCCCAAAAATTTTTCATTTCGAAATTTTCCGCCGCCGCCGCCTTTTAAGCTGGGGCATGTTCCGCCACCTCCTCCACCGCAGCCACAGCAGTTGACTAATGTTACAAGACGCGGCCCCATTTGGAATTCTAATGATAATATCGCTCACAACTTTAAGCATTCTCGCTCTGCCATGGCTAAACCTACTGAATCCGCCGCGGCTGAATATTACAAGAGGCGCTACGGTGGTTCTAACAAGCGGCATGTTCAGCAAGAAGCAACTTTCGATTTTGTTATGCATGGCAACGTTAGTAATCAAAACTTTGTTCGGAATAGCAAGCAGCACTCGATCTCAAATACAACGCCGGTAATTATGACATCTCCGCTGCAAAATTTGTCTCAGTCGTATCGTCTACTTCCTTTTTTAGAGCAAAGCCGCGCGTTGTATGCCCACGGTGGATAGTTGACAACAATTTGAAATATGACCAAAATTCTAAGATTAAACTTATTCTGCAAAATATTCGCTCGATTCGATATACTGATTATCAGTGTCATATGAATGATCTACGTAGTTTTGCGAACGACGTGAAGCCTTCCGTTATTGGTTTATGCGAGACTCATCTCAAAGCCGATGATGAAGATTGCTTGTGTGGTTTGGATGATTATTCTTTTATTCGTCAGGATCGAAGCTTTGGTAATGGTGGTGGCTTAGCTTTATATGTTTCTAACAGTTTTTCTACCAAGCTGCTACCCAAATATTCCCGAAATAGTCGAGATTTCGAGTGCTTCGCCGTCCAAATTTCTTTAACAAAATCTTACAAATTCATTATGCTGTTGGTTTATAGGACTAACCACTGTGGAACTGATTCCGTCACCGTTATTCTTCGCAGTATTGCTGATGTGGTGGAGAATTGCACTGCGGTGAATTTAAAAACCATCGTTATGGGCGATATCAACTTGCCAAATAGCGGCGATTTCACTTCGTTCTGCGCTGATATGCAAGGCTTAGGCTTGGTACAATATGTTCAAGAACCGACTAGAGGCGAAAATTTATTGGACGTTATGTTTGCCCCGGCCGGCATGCTGGAAAATACCGTGGTTGAAAACACAATAATTTCGTCCGATCATGATACTATCACCTCGACTTTATCTAACTTTGTGAATAAAAACTTTTTATGCCGGTCTGCTGTGATTAAATTTGATATTAAGACGCTAAATCCACCCCTGTTTGCTGAGTACTACTTGGCAATGAAGCATTTGATCTACGATGAAGAATCAGTTAATAATTGCTGGCATGTGTTTATAAATATTATAACCACATCTCTATTCTGCTCCTGTATGCTGCGGCGCATGTACTACCCGGCCCGTGAAGCTGTCGACCGTAAAAGTGATGAACTACGTCGAGCCCGAAATCGTTTGATGCGTCAGCTAAAATTCTGTTTCCTGTCGGATGATGACATGACATCGATACGAAGCAAATTAAAAAGTCTGCGAAAGGCCAACGCTGATCATGATAATTCTGTCCGAACCAAGCAATCAATATCTTTGTCTAAGACTCTCAATCGTGGTTGCACAAAAGATGCCTGGCGGTTTGTTAATAAGTTTCTCCGGAA
Source organism: Bryoerythrophyllum caledonicum (assembly GCA_963971425.1). NCBI lineage: Eukaryota > Viridiplantae > Streptophyta > Bryopsida > Pottiales > Pottiaceae > Bryoerythrophyllum > Bryoerythrophyllum caledonicum. The sequence continues at coordinate 11,609 of CAXARX010000654.1, read as the reverse complement.
ACGCGAGGATCCTGTAACACGAACTACTTTTCTAGATGATAACGAAATATTTTTTGGCGGACGCGGTGAGTAACGGCATCAAAAAGAAATTTATGAAGAACTTTAATTACTAGCCTATGCATTTGTGTGCTACGGATCCTGCGTCTGCTGCTGTTGTGATCGATGATTTGCGAGCTATTTACGATGACTACAGTATTGATAAGATGCGGGTGCACCTATCTAAGTCGAAAAAATCCGGCGCGCAGTTTTTAATAAATAATTTTGTTTTGAAGGCGATCTATGAAGCCGTTTGTCCGGAGTTATCTTTTTTGTTAAGACTCTGCTTAAAGCGTCAAGCTTTCCCTGCAGTGGGGAAGATGTCCTTCGTGCAGCCGATACCCAAGGGGCCGAATGATATGAGACCGATAAGTTTGCTTTTTCCACTCTTGGCGACAATTTTTGAGGGGCCCGTTTATGATTTTTTGCTGTAATTTGGCCGGGACAAAAATGTGTTTTCTCTAAGCCAGTATGGGCTTTTACCAAAAATGGGCACTGCGGATGCCATTCATGATTTTCTAGCAAAAGTTTGCCTCGCGCATGCTTGTGAGATTCCATTCTTATTTGCCCTTTTTTTGGATTTCTCTAAGGCTTCTGACCAGCTTTTGCACCCTGCGGTTTGAATTCCCTGTCGTTTTTCGGGGTGCCGGTTGGCCTTGTTCGGCTTATTGAGAGCTGGCTGACTTGTCGCTCCGCCGCTGTTGTTAACGGTGGATCTCTCTCGGGGGACTTTTCTGTGCCAAGTGGGGTTCCGCAGGGTTCAAAACTTGGCCCTCTCTTATTTTTATATTGTTATGCTTATGCGACCTCAAATATCCCAGATTTTGCGACTTGCTCCATTTTATATGCTGATGATACTACTGTTCTGAAAAAGGTTTTCTCGCAGGATGACGTAGCTGCGTTGCAAAATTTTCTTGACCGATTGGTTTTTAATTTAAATATTGCTGGGTTGCGGGTTAACCCTAAAAAAAGCGCTCTAGTTATTTTTAATACCGGGAAACATGTCGTCGTCGATCCTACGTGAGGGTCGATGGGATCTCTGTTCCTGTTGTGCGGAGTTTTAAATTTCTGGGTGTTACGGTAGATGACGGGCTTTTGTTCACACAGCACGTGCAGACTGTTTTTAAGAAATCGCGTGCGTCGGTGGCGACCATAAGAAAGCTACTTTTTGGTAGGGAGGTTGACCACCGGTGCGCTGCTACTCTTTTTCAAAGTTTGGTGTTGAGTCGCATCAGATACTCGCTGGCTTTTTCTAGGCCGTTCGCTCGCTGCGACGTGTTGTTGCTGGAACGGGTGCAGCGGCGTTTTAGTCAGTTGCTGGTTCCTCGCTCCATGCGGTTCAAAAAGTACATCACAAGTTGTCGGAAGTTGGGCTGGCTAACGATAGAGAAGCTGTCCAGTGTTGAGCTTATCCTATTTTTCTTGCGTTCTTATTATAATCGGGATTATCGGAATGTGAGCGTAAATGAAAATTTTATATATACTCGTTGCCATGAACTCATTTCCGCTCTTCCGTTGGGAAGAAAGCGGGCCGAACACTTTAATAGGCTCGCGCCCTATCGATCGGCTCGGCTGGTTAACGGGTTTGTTCGAAGTTTGACGGTCGAGCAGTTTATGCTGTTTTCTGAGCGTCAGTTATCTTTACGCACTATGCGACATGTCTGTGAGCAGTACGTTCGGTCTATTACGTAGCTTGTGCTGTTGATCTTTTGTTGTGAGGTTTATACTTCTTGTGTACTGCTGTGCTATTGCTATTTTGTTGTTTTTCTAAGTATCTGTTGGGTATGATGAACTTTTTTCTCACGCGCAGCAGCGTTGACTTGATTATTCTGCTTTTATTTTGTTTTGTTTTGCGGGACGATTCAATTTGTTTGTTAATTTTAAGCTATTCTGTTTAACGATGCCTGTACTTAACTTTCGTCTAAGGGCAAGGGCCTGTTGACGTATCAATTCAATTCAATTCAACAATTCAACAATATCAACAAGACGAAGAATAGCACTACTTGGCCGAAAAAGTTCAAAATGAACTTGGTTTGCGTTAACCTGTTATTTATATACTATGATCGCGAGTAAAAAAAACAATATAATCAACCAACAGCACGCACTTAACAGTTGTGCACGACACTAAAAACGAAAACCAGTGCATGCCATTATGAGTAATAAACCGATGTCGTACTCAGAATTGCTTTGGGAAATAATCCCCACCCAAGTAAATATAAGCCATGAAGTGTTCATCCTTATACAAGTCACGAGCGGCAGCGTTCAGAGCGCTTTCGGATATACCAGCGGCTTCAGCAACTTCTTCAGCAAGTTTACCAACGCCTTCAGCTTTTGCCGCCATCAACACTGCTACAGCAGCTCTAGTTGGGAATGCACACGACACCAGCAGCTCTACGTCGACATACTTATCACAAGCCTTCGTAGCAACACGTACAACAGAATACGGCAGTCTCAAGTGACAGCAAATGCGCATGACTAATTCGGATGGCAAAACCATGTCAAGCAGTTTTATATAGCTGTTCATAGCACGGTACGCTCGAAATATGCTGACGCGAGCAACGCCTGAGACAGCTTCCATTTCGTTGAAAGTGCGAGTTATAGTGTTAGCGCGGCATGCAGCGTACATCGAAGCGGTGAATATAGCAGCGGGTGAACGAGTAGTACGATTTCTGTGCTCCAGCAGACTACAAAACGTATTGTTAGCATTGACAGTTACCACATGTGGAATGTGAAGACGATTAGTCATTTTTTCGAATTCGCACAACGCATCGGACGCCACCCGCCCCTATATCGTTGATTTTGCAGTCGAATCAATTTTGTCTTGCGGAAGGCAGGCCGAATTGTTAAAATTACCAACAAATTTGCTCTCGAACGTTCTGCTCAGTCTGTTGCCGTTTGTGCCGAGTGAGTTCCATTCACTGCGTACATCAAAACGCCGAGCACCAACCACGAGGCCACATTCCGTGCAGATGACGTCGTCGGCGTGTGGGTCATCAACGAGCTCCGCATCAGGGTCGTATTTGCAGACGTTCAGGCTGAGTGTATTACTGGGATGAGTCGTGTCAGCCATGGTTACTTCGTTGACAGTGATACATGGAATAAAACAAAAACTTCAAAATATAAAAAGAAAATAATGAATAAAGTGTGCGTGACACAGCACTTTATATACCTTATGATCACTTCAGCTGACTTTAACAGCAAGTGACCAATCGCAGTGAAGAGCAAGTTGAGTAAAAAAGTTAAGTAAGCAGAAACAAGTATGACTCATTGATGTGGCGTACGCCTCTCCGCGTGGTGTATTATTCACCTCACAGAACGCACAAAGGAAAAGGCTTCTTTATTTATTGTGATGTACGTATATTTTGCATTAGCAGCCGCAAACGAAGCTTGTTTGAACGGGGCTCTTGAACATTTCAATTTCCGTCCACACATTGGTGGTGTAAGCAATCTTATGTATGTTTTCACGCACGGTACGTTCGTACACCTCCTAGGATTTCCAGACGTTCAGCTTGCACGAATAACAAAATCATCTCACACCTTTTCAATTTTTCGAACTGTTAATTTTGGCTTTTTGTCTTAACTACAAATTTTGTCTGGCCTAACTGCTTTTGCAGTTTAACTGCTATTCGTATACTGATGGAATTATTTGAGTGCAAAATGGCAAAACGTTCTGCAGCTAATGGTAAGTTATTTTTGTTCATTGACATAAATGCATTTTGTAGTGTAACTGCATTTGTAGTCAGCTAAGCTAAACTGCTTTTTTTGCATTCAGCAGAGCCCCAATCATTAAAACGCCATCGTGATGCAATACAATTTGAAAAATTCATTACCAACGCTACACACGACGACATACGCGCAGCTCTCTCCGCAATCGTGGCTAATGTCCAGTCGACAACTCTCCGACAAAAAATCGAAAATTGGACCGCCGTTTTGCCTTTTTCGTCTACCAGCGTCAGCTCCATCGTTTCGCTGTCACGAATCGAAGATTTAACTGATGTTAACGCTGTTTCGTCTACAGCCGTCGAAAGTGCCAACGTTGTAACTGAGGGACAACAAATAAAGAATTCGGTTAACGTTGCCGATGACTGGCATAACGATGACGTGCGAGATGTTGCAAATGCTGCAAAGAATCCCGTTCCATCTAACATCGAAGATTTAATTGACGTGAATGCGCCGTTACCCGCCGCCGCCGTCAATGCTGACCTTGATGTCGCGATTGTGCAAGCGGCAGAGAATGAGGAAAAAAACTGCTTAAGTGATTACACCGACGATTTGACAGATGCTAAACTGCATGCTTTGGAGGCTTCGCTAAAACAACCACACGTTACAATTAGTAGAAATCGAGCCGGCGCCGCATGCTACACCAGCGTTCGACTTAGTATTAGTAAAGCTGTTAACATTCCGCATGCAATGCGCGCGGCCGATCCGCTAATCGTTCATCAGCTGGTGGTGGTAAGCCGTTTTCTAGACGAGAAGGTGATTTTGACGAAGAAACCTTTACCGAAAATCGTAATCAACTCTTATCAATGTAATTGCTGCCACAACATAATGCTGTTGTTTGTGATTTGTTAAATGTCGACAAAACAACAACTAAGCAATACCCGAAGAATGCTACTGACAATCAAGCATTAAAAAGCAAAGTGTTATATCTTCGATGTCGATACTCCCGCTGAACAACTTGAACAAATTGTTGATGGTCAGTATTACGTAGCCGTGCAAATGTTTTTGGATGCAATGGAAGCTGTAATTATTAACGAAATCGAAGATCAGCCTCCAAATTTCAAAGTAAAAATCATCTTGAAATTGGACAATATGCCGGATTATGATAAAGGCGCTGAGTATTACGCTTTATGCTTTCGATCTGGTGCAAACACCCCGCCGATTGTGGAGAGAGCTCTGGATTATTTTATGAATTTTCTCACGAGCAACAAATCGTTTGAGTCATTCAACAAGGTGACCGTCATAGTGAAAGCTTTTCCGGACAAGCCCCCTACAGCCATCAATGCAGCAAACACTACTACTACGCAGCGCACTGCTGATAGCCGCGATGATAGTGGCACTATAGACCCAAAAAATCACGCTAATACAACTGTATATAACATTCGACAGATCAACGTTAAGATGCTGCTTGCTATAAGCGATTTAGCACGATAGAAGTCCGTGGTCGATTCGGCTGAATATATTATGAAAAAGCCTTCCTTGAGTCAAGCGTGTGTACCAGCGGCCGTTACATTCATGACAGTGGAGTCTCCCTTGCTTTACAACCGCGACATAGCTGTTAGCTTACTGTCGGCGTGGAACGGAGCTGCGCACAACAACGTCCATCTATGCACTGCGCCGTATTTACCGTGTTTAGTGAAACCGTAGGATGAACGATCTGCTCACGCATGGGCTAATGCATACTGGTCATGTTTGACCTCCGTTATGCAATCTCTGAACCGATTTAAGGCGTTTTTACCCGGCAGCCTAAATAGCTGGTTTCAAGAAAATGTTAAACATCACAAAGAAGTTATCGTGCGAATATTAAGCAAATATTCAGAAAAACAAAAAGTTGCTCCGAAATATGGTATTGGTCAGCTTGTTTTAAACGAAGAAATGGAAACATCGGATGACAAACAAATTAGAAACTGTGACTGATGTCGTCACAACACACGTAGCTAAAATCTGTCATTTGTGCTGCATTCAACAGGGCTATCGCGAATTTTCGAAACGACGGTTTTACCGATTTGCTTGAAAAAGTTAAACCCGCGGTGCAGCCTGGTGATGCAGCAACCGGCAAATACGAATTTCGTCAAACTGCTGATATTTTACGAGTTATTAACGATATGCGGATTGATGCATTCAATAACGATATTCCACAAAATGTTTTGTATGCAGCAGTAACTGGCAATGATTTCGACCAAATTATTCCCGCAAAAAACCGGCAGTTTTTATTCAACTGTGTGGCACTCGTTCACGGTCAAACAACTGATTGCCCAGCACTTGCTTACCAGTCGTACAATATTGAAGCCTCGTCTGGTGCTGCATATGCCGAGTCCACACTGCGCGAAGTTGTTTTTATTGTGCAGCACAAAAACCACGTTTTTGGTATGTCTGCGTTCAGATCATTTAAGCTGTCGGTACACAACTTTAAAAGACACTTCTGCAAACTCTGTGGTAAATGCCATTTGTCAGATGATGCCGATCCGACGTCGCATTTATGCCGGTACGTATGCCGTTTTTTTCACCGAAGTGATTGCGGCGGTGCAGTTAAAATCATTGAACGTTTGAAAAGTATGCATGCCGGACACCGATGCAGCGATTGCCACCGATGGTTTCCCGATTCGTCGATATCACGATGTTTCAAAAACCATAAACTGCTACAAAATGATAAGCGCGAATCAATACCTTCAAAAGTAACCCCCAAAATGAAGTATTCGATTTGCAAGAAGGTGCGAAACTGCTCCAAATGTGATCAGTTGATCAACAAATTTCGGTTTAGCAGCAAATACAAACATGAATGCAAAATATTACGCTGCAGTCACTGCTCCGTGAACCACAAAAAAGAGGAGTTCTGCTTGTTCAAGACGTACAAAGGCTCACTGGTCACAAAAGAACTTCGCGACAATTTACCGATTTACGTGGATTTGGAAACCGCATTCGTCCCCACTACGGATACGAAATACGAATCGCGTTTGCTTACACCGTTTCACGCAACTGTAGGCATGCTGCTACGTGAGAGTGACAAAAGTATGCTGGAAGAACTTAACGCAACACCGTTTTTGAGTTGGATTGAGAGCACACTGACGGACGAGAAAAACAACGAGCAAAAATATCTGTATGCTACTATTCAACTTTTTGATGGTCTACATTGCAACGAAGAACTCGCCAAATAGATTCTCAATTAGCCACTATGCGGAAATCGCGCAATCATCGCGCACAACAACAATCGCTTTGATTTCAGTTTTATTTTAAACGAGCTTTTACACCAAAGTATCAAACCGCAAATTCTGTACGATGGGCATAATAACATGGTGCGAATGATGGTGCAAATTAAATGTTCAACGCAACTCGGAGGTAAAACTATGAAATCCAGGAAAGAGCTGCATTTTATTGATAGCTTCAAGTTCATGGCTCAGTGACTGGAAAGCATACATCAAAATTTGGTTGGAACTGCTGCTGCACGTGCCAAACAATATTTTCCACTCGATGCATGCCCCGTAGATAACGTCGCAAAAGGCTACTTGGAGGCGTTCCCGTCCAAGCATTTATTTGCTCACAATGTTCGAGGTACATCTGATTTTGAGCGGCGGTATGCAATTGAGCAAGCTCGGCATATCAAGCGACCATATCAAATCGTCAATCTCATGAAGACATACTGCGACAATGACGTTAGATTACTTGCAGAAGCTTTCACAGCATTCATCGTATGGCTGAAGAATATGGGAAATCTTGTTAATCCACTTGTGGACGTTTCAGCTGTAGCAGGCATGGCACAAAAAACATTTCTAGCATCGTATTATCATTACCAACGAAAACGGACGGCCGACACAACGCAGCCTTTACAAGAACGGAAAACAGAAGGGAAAAGCTGTGTCGGCAATGGGGTGACAAGAGAATAGGTATTATCAGCGACAGCCCTGGCACAAATCACTCCTCGGCGACCGACAAATTTTTTGTTTTTTTGATCAAGCACGAGAATCTGAGTATAGTGTGCTATAAATTCGGTGGCGAACGGAAAGTTGAATGCAAAGGCAGGTCATTTTCCGTAGACGGCTACATGAAACTATCTACTACTAGTGTAGCAGCGACAGTAAGTAAATTAACTGCAACGTATAAAATGGAAATGACGGATGTTAATCAAATATTGGCAAACCCAAGCGGTAGCAACGTTAAAGTTATTATCAAATATCAAGGTTGTCATTATCATGGATGTGAACTGTGTAAGAACGATGACGAAGATCATCATGTTTCGGGTTTAAAAATGGCTAAACTACGCCTGCGAAGTGACACAAGAGTCGTTATGCTTATCGCCGCAGGTTATACTGTGCTGCCAGTGCATCCATGCGTGTTGAAAGTAGTGTGCTCACCCAAACTGGGTCTCGGCAAAGCTTACCGAGCTTTCAAAGCACCCGCAGAATACAAACGTCGCGATGCTTTGTTTGGCGGGCGTTGCAAAAACATAACGCGATATTACAAGGCGTGTCAATGCAAAAACTGCGGTTGTAGTGGCTGCACTGCGGAATTAAAAACCAGCAAAACGATATGCAAAATTTGCAGTCATCACGTATTGGGTTTGTGCTTCGTCGATATTACGTCGTTGTACCCGTGGGTATTAGCTACTTGCCCATTTCTCAGCGGCGACTCCACAATAATGGTTAATCAGCAATTGGATAAGCTAAACGAAAGGTTTTGTTTTGTCCAAGCTGACGTTTTGCCACCGCGTCAGCTACTCACTCCAATTTTGCCGAACCGCGACGATAAGAACTTTCTCTTGTTTGAGTTGTGCAACTCATGCATGAGTACGAAGCGGAAAAAAACTGTAACCACAGTGATAACAAGCTCGCGATATCCGGCATTTACTTTACAGAAGAATCGAAGGCAGCTGTTGAAAAAGGTTACGTTGTCAAAGCAGTGCATCAAAATCAAAATCAACAAAAATTTTCGAACCATATATTGAGCATTTCTTCGAGCAGAAAATGATGTGCGATAATCTTTCCGACGAATTAAAGGCAGTGGCTTCAAATGAAACTGGTACAGCACAACTTGCAGCCATCAAGCAACAAGTGAAAGAAATCACAAAAAATAAGTGTGGTCTTAAGCTAAAGCTAGACGGGGATTTCAAACCAAACAAAGCTCAGCGTTTCGTCGTCAAGTTGCTACTCAACAGCCTTTGGGAAAGGTATGTAGAGGCTTTTTATCCTGTACAACATATATGCTGATTGAATCCATCTAAACGTGTTTTTTTTGTTAAACTGTACAGATTTGGTATGCAAAGCGACGGTAAGAGAACAGAATTTTTTACTGAAGACGAGGCCGAAACAGTTCTCCAACTGATGAAGAATCCGGGTTATGCGCTACGAGTGCGATTACTTTTTTTGAGGCGCACATTACGTGCCGGTATGCATGTGTGGCGAGCGGTAGTGATGTTGTTATTGCGCTATCCGGTACGAGAACGGAGAACCGCGAAAAAAGAACCGAGTAATTTTGTACATTTGCAAAATTTTTATGCAAAACCTTGCAAATGTGCAAAATTTCTCAGTTCTGATTTCGCGGTTGTCTGTTATCGTACCGGATAGCGCAAGAACAACATCGCTACCGCTCGCCACACAAATGTAACAGTGGGTGTATCACAAGACGTGATCACGCTCGCACCGCATAGCCCGAATCAGAATATCGAAATAACGCATTATATTGTATGCAACGGGGCTAACAACACCAGCACAATCAGCATTGAATACCGAGTCCAGAACATGGCGTCGCTTAACAATCAGGCAAAATTTAACATACCAGTTGCAGTGATGACGACGGCATGGGCAAGACTACACATGCACAAAATTATTTCAGCTATCGCAAATCAAGAAGACATTATTCATTACGATACTGAGAGCATCATTGCCGTTGAAAGTGCCGTGCCTCAACTGAAGCAACACATGGAGCATTCGTTCATGCTTAAAAAACGAACTCAATGCAGTCGAGCATATTGTGGAGTTTTGGTGTGCAGGGCTTAAGAGCTACATGTACAAAGCAAATTTAAACCATCAAGTGCAGCATTAATAAAGGGGTATTGCTGTGTGACGAGATGCGTAACACATTGCGTCCTGGACATTGTGGCGCCGATCGTTGAACAGCACGAGTTTGGATATCGTAGCACCAACGTAGTAATGAATCAATTTCAAATAAATAAAATAAGTATCGTCCCGGGCAATTCGCAAGCCCGCAACCTCAAGAAAATATTGCAAAGCACAGTGGACAACAAACGCAAGTGGGAAGGTACTAGCGCTATAACGTATCCTTCCGGCTACAATATTTCACAATAAGAATTGTATAATGTGCTAATTAAGCGATTTGTTTTACATTAGTTCACTTATCATAAATCAAAAGTTGACTGAGTGTTAAATTTTAGTAATTTCACCCGCAAATTTGTGACAGCTGTGCATTTTCTGAAAATCAAAAGTTAATTAAATGCTAAATTGATTCACTTGACAATTACAATTTTAACACGCGTGAAGTTTGAAGCGAGTAGCTTTTAACATTTGTAATTTTCAACCGTTGTGGCTTCTGGGCCAACTGCGCTGTGAAACATTATTAGTTTGACACAGCTAAACTTTCAAAAACCTCATGTTTAACATTGCAACAAGATGAAAAATTGAAAACGGTGGCCAAAAACTTTTTGTCGGTTTTGAATTGAAGTTATTAGCGTAATGACCAAACCAAAATTTCAAAATTATTTGTCGTAACTTTTTTGTTGTTTTGGCACTTGAATTTTTGACATTGTGATGAAACATGCTCTTCGCGCGCTTGCAGACCTTTGCGTACATAATCCCTATATTCAAATCTGACTGTTGGCGTGCAGAAGATGTTCGGGTAGCTGGCAGTTTGACTCCTTCAAATAAATGCTCTGACAAACGATAAAAGTTAGTGTCTAACACCAGCGTTACTAGCATAGCAAATTTTTTAGAAAAAAAATGTTGAACGTCCCTCGTTTCTTCTGCAGCGGGAGCGAACTTGCGTCATATTAGATAAAACAACGTTGAAAATAAGTCCAAAATCAACAACTCGGCAGGTGGCATAACAGCAGCCGAAGTGAAACCCGACGCATGAGATAAATTGTGGCGCCAAATACTTTAAAACTAACGACAGCACAAACAAACGTTCATCTGGTGAAAACTTTTATGACTGCCATCCAGTCCATTTTCATATCTTGTGCGAAACCATCCAAACCTAAAGCGCAGTAAAGATTCAAAAAAACAACTGATTCGCAAGCACATTTCAAACTCTATTAATTGTCACTTATTTTACCAACGTTATTCAATACCAAAACTGCGCAGTATTATGCTAGCATCACTAACGTCAATTGTATAACAATTGTTGAGCGTCCGAAAAAAATAGACACCAGAACGGATTGCAAAACGCTAACAATAGTGGCGAGTAAGCAACGCAGCACGTAAACATAGTAACAGAAGAAACTGCACACAAGCTAAAACAAAACTCTGTCATTGATTACTTGTCGAAAGCCAAGCAAACCGGGTAGCACAGACTGATACTGCCCTCGTCAGGTCCAATATTTAAGATAATGCTGATGCCGCACATGTACGGAAAGCTATCAGTAATACCTAAAGGAGGATCGACATTACTGTAGCAAACAAACAAAAGCAATGAACACATCTGGCTAAGCTATATACACTGTGCAAATAATAATCATTATTTTTTGCGTAGAATAAAACTCTAGATCTTCTTTGCCTTGCTTTATACCAACTGCTAGCTGCTACCGGTTTCTAGTCTTTAGTTGTTTGGTTGTAACCGATGAAGTTGTAGATAAACGTAACGCATTAGATTAAAACCAGCAGCCAACTTATTTGTTATGTGCAATC
>CAXARX010000653.1:0-20612 GCA_963971425.1 Bryoerythrophyllum caledonicum | reverse complement strand
CACACAAGTGGTTTGCGATATCTCAAACAAACAAATAAACAAACAAACACATTACTTTAATGTATTGATTTATTGCAGGCTGTTTCTTATTCAATATGGTGACATCTGAACTTTAGATATCAAAGTCCCATTCTCAACGTATTTAAAAATATTTGTGAACGTGGTAACTACAAACTTGGAACTGTTGGGCACTATAGGATTAATTTTTTTATATCACCAAATATTCCCTAGTTCAAATCACAGCAGTGCCTAAGAGTTATTGTGATCCATTAGGATATTGGCATTTGACATAGCTCTGTCTTTTATATTTCTTCTTTTGAGGAATTTTTTCAGACTTATTAGAGTTATTCGTAAAGTCCTCCCTAGTTTGGGCAGAACTTTTTCTGAAGTTGACAAAGCAACTATAGTTGAAGTGTCAAACTTTTTTGCAAGATACTTATGACACACAGCCTCAAAAGTGGGGACCAAACTTCTTTAGGCACCATTTTAATGGAAAAATAAGTTTCATACCCACTTTTATTCTGACTTTTTAACTTAACCGACTTTTTCACAAAACTCACTGGTTTAAAACCCCAGTTTAGGGTACTTTACGAATAACTCTATTGGATACAAAAAAACTTATAATTTGAAGTTTTGAACGGCATCTCTATAGAGGACATTTGAAATTCTTTTAATATTTATTTGGACTTCTAAACACAACATGTACCTTAGGTAATGTCGTATTCAAAGTATTTCTAGGGGAAACATAGGTCATTTAAACTCCTCTTCTAAGTTGTAGAATGTTCTAAAAAAGAATTATAGAGCATCTCATCTTTAAAGCAAATTTGCATAAAAATTCAACTTAAGAGAAGAATCCTTCAGCTCCTCAGTGACACTTCTTGTTACGAACATACCTCAAACAGTAATAGTATTTAAGTTACTTTATCTAGTTTATGGTAAGTAGTAAACTACGTACGAGTATAGTTAGAACCTTCAAAGGTCACATAGAGGCCCTAGGGGCCATTAGTTTGACTATTACGACTTGTTTGCGGCAACTAGTAGTTGCTAAGACTTTTGTGTCATAGTAGGTATAAACTAGAGGTCATATAGGATTTATAGAGGTCATTTGGTTGACAAACGTGACATGTTTGTGGCAACCCGTAGTTGTTAGATGCTCTCGTTGACAATAGTGACTCCTAGAGTCTATTAGACTTCTATAGACTTCTAGTTAGATGGCCCACGTAGACTTTCGTGGCCGTCTATCCTTCTAGTATAAGATGAGGAGTAGAAGAGGTATTCTTCACTCTTGTCAACTCATTTTCCCTCATGTTATGTTGCAATCTTGTTCATAGCTCAATATACTATCTACTTCTCTATTATACGCTTCAAATACTTAGTTTTAGTCTTGTCCTTGACAGTTTGACAAGAGTGTCCTCCAAAGCACCTTGATCTTCATTAGACTCTGTTTTTCGTCAATAGCTCCCTCCTCATAGTATATTATTGTTTGAAATTCTGTAGAGATATAGATTATTGTATCTTCTATCCGTGAGTTCTTAGAACACTCAATTCGGAGTTATATCGAAGAAGTTATAACTGTTTGAAGTACATGTTCTTTTACTTTCCTACTTTTTCTTTAGACTTCAATTTTTTTTTCCACAATAGTTTTTACAATTCCTCCTAAAATTACTTGAAATTTTGGTAAAGTGTTTTTTTTTGTACTCCTTCTAAACATTGAAAGTTGAGATTTTTGATTCTTCAAAGTCTTATATAAAAAAGTTGTGTTAAACTAAACTTTTATCATTTGTATGGACTTCAATCTACCTCCTCCCCAAATTCTCTATGGTTCTGTAATTGACATCAAAGTATTTGCTGATACTAAAATTGGGGCTAGAGATCTTTTAGTTCGTTTATACGGTGAACCAGGTTATCGAATGCTACTAGCTACTCCTCGTCCTTTCATTCACCCAGTTCTTTTACAAAGAGTTTTCTACATCTATATATTTCTGTAGTCCTATAGTTTTCAATGGCTGATTCTATGGAACCTGAGACTTCTTCTTCTTCAACCATGCCTTCTTTGGAAGACATAATGACGGCTTTAAATATATTGCGAGAAGAAAATGAAGGCCTAAGACGAGCGCTTCACGAAACTCCGGCCCACGTGGCGTCCCCAATTCCGAGTGTATTGCACGATGTTCCTCCAATTCCGCCCTTTCATTTCCAGCAAACTCCAAAAGAGCCTCGAGTGAGTCTACCCGACAAATTTGACGGCACTCGATCCAAGTTTCGTGGATTCATCAATCAAGTGAGGTTAGTCGTACAAATACAACCTCAACGTTATGCTTCTGATGCTACTCGAGTTGGTCTTGTGGGAACTTTGCTGTCGGGGAGCGCACTTGGCTGGTTTGGTCCTTTGCTTGAAAAAAGGATCTCCTCTTCTTAATGATTTTGGAGCCTTTCTTGATGAGTTCACTGCTACTTTTGGCGAACACGACAAAATTCGTACAGCTACTACAAAGATTCGAGTTTTACGTCAAGGATCGCGGCCTACGTCAGCTTATGCATCTGAATTTCGCCAACTCGCATGCGACATCGAGTGGGATGAGCATGCCCTTATAAGCCAATTTTACTGGGGATTGCGCGATGAGGTAAAAGATTTGTTGTTGACTATGCCGGATACAACTAATCTTAGTGATGCAATTACTACTGCAGTAAGATGTGACAATCGCCTTTTTGAAAGACGTCAAGAACGACGTTTCCAACCACAACGAGCTATTTCGAACTTTGGTGCAAATTTTAGCACATCCAAGGGGCCAACAAGCATTCAACACTCCGGCCCTGAAGACATGCAAATTGATTCTACTCGTTTCAAAGCTTTGTCCAAGGAAGAGAAGATTCGTCGAACTGAGGCCCATCTTTGCTGGTATTGTGGCGAAGAAATGACTCCTGACCATCGAGCAACAAATTGTCCCAAGAAACGGCGAACATCTTATCGAGCTCGGAGCAGTACGTTCGGAGAGACTCTTCTAACGGGAAACGAATCATCCCAGCCACAATGAGGACCATGAGGCTGGGTGATGAAGACCTATCTACTAGAGGTCCTATATTATATTCTCACCCTTCTCGTTGCTTTACTATTTCTGTATCATTACATCATATGAATAAAGCAATCCATGTTGAAGCTTTATTGGACTCTGGTGCATCTGCTTGTTTTTTAGATAAAGACTTTGTTCGACGTCATGATCTTCCAGTAGTTAGAAAATCTAGCCCAGTCCCTATTGAAGTTATAGATGGAAGACCGTTAGTATCAGGAGATATAACACACGAAACTGCTCCTCTGTCTATGACAACAAATAACCACTCTAGTCATGTAGCATTTAATGTTATCAAATCGCCATCCAATTCTGCTGTTTTGGGAATATCATGGTTAGAAAAGTTCAATCCAAAAGTAGATTGGAAAAATAGGAAAGTGAATTTTTCCTGGTCTTGCTCTAAAAAATCACCAGAGAAACCCCTTTTTATCGGAGCTAGAGCATTTATACGAGCTACAAAGCTAGGGACAGTATATGCTATGTATGCCAATACAGCTCCAAATCCTTCTGATAGTTATAGTATTATCCCAAAGCAATATATAGAGTTTGAAGATGTATTTGAAAAGAAGAATGCAGACATATTACCCGAGCATCGTCCATATGATTGCGCTATTGATGTGGAAGATGGGACCTAACCTCCTTTTGGACCAATATACAATCTTTCACAAGATGAACTTCTTGTACTACGGGAATATCTTGACGAGAATTTGGCAAAACAGTTTATTCGACATTCAACATCTCCGGCTGGAGCACCTATACTTTTTGTCAAAAAGAAAGATGGTTCGTTAAGACTATGTGTGGATTATCGCGGACTCAACAAAATTACTATCAAGAATCGATATCCATTACCATTGATATCCGGATTGTTGGATCAACTTGGTGAAGCCAAGATTTATACTAAAATTGATTTACGCGGTGCCTACAATCTTGTACGTATCAAACAAGGCGATGAATGGAAAACGACATTTCGAACAAGGTATGGACATTTCGAATACAATGTTATGCCTTTTGGACTTACAAATGCTCCTGCTATCTTCCAACATCTCATGAATGATGTTTTTCGAGAATTCATGGATGATTTTGTTGTCTGTTACCTTGATGATATATTGATTTATTCCAAAAATGAAGAAGATCATGAACGACATGTAAAATTAGTACTTCAAAAACTGAGAGCAGCTGGTCTTTATGCTAAGCTTGAAAAGTGTGTTTTTCATAAATCTCAAGTCGAATTTCTTGGATACATCATATCTTCTAATGGTATATCTATGGACCCTAAGAAAATTGAGACTATTATGGATTGGACAATTCCAATGACCATTAAAGATTTGCAATGCTTTTTAGGTTTTGCTAACTTCTATAGAATTTTCATTGAGAATTACTCTTCTATAGCCGCTCCTTTGACACGGTTGACTGGCAAAGAGAAATTAGAATGGAGTTTAGATGCTGAAAAAACATTTCAAGATCTAAAGACTGCTTTTACTATCGCTCCTATTTTCATTCATCCAGATTTCTCAAGACCTTTCTTTCTTGAAACTGATGCCTCTGACTATACTCTTGGAGCTATCCTTTCACAAATTGGAGATGATGAGAAGCTTCATCCTATTGCATTTCATTCAAGGAAATTCTCTGCTGCAGAAATCAACTATGAAATTCATGACAAAGAATTACTAGCCATTGTAAACTCGTTTCAAGTATGGCGACATTTTCTTGAAGGTGCACAACATGCGGTTACAGTGTATACAGACCACAAGAATCTTGAATACTTTATGTCAGCTCGTGTTTTTAAATCGCCGTCAAGCACGTTGGAGTATGTCTCTCTCTCGATTCAACTTTGTCATCACTTATAGACCTGGCAGTCAACAAGGTAAATCCGATGCGTTATCAAGACGTTCTTATTTAGCACCTAAGCCAGGCGACGCAACTTTTGATCAACAAAAGACAATTATGCTGAGACCAGAACAATTTCACATTCGAGCGTTACAGACATCACTTGAAATGGATACATCTTTTCTTGACAAAATCCGTCTTGGTATGACCACTGATCCTCTTGTTATTGATCTTGATCGCCGCATCCGCGAATACAATCACTCAGATTATGTAAATGATCTTTCTGATGACTCAGGAAGATTCAAATTTATCGATGGTTTATTATATTATGAAGGATTACTATTTGTTCCAGATGGAGAAGCTCGCCTTCATATACTCGAGACTCGACATGATTTCCCAGCCGCCGGACACTTTGGATTTAATAAGACTATGGAATTAATCTCTCGAGATTTTTGGTGGCCTCAAATGTGGAAGATAGTTAAAAAATTTGTACAATCATGTGATATATGCTCGCTTTCTAAAACTCCTCGACATCGTCCTTATGGTCTTCTTCAACCTTTGCCAATTCCTGAACAACCATGGTCATCACTATCAATGGATTTTATCACTGACCTACCAGAGTCACTATCATTTGATTCCATATACGTAGTAGTTGACCGTTTTACTAAGATGACACATTTCATTCCTTGTCAAAAGGCTATTTCAGGAGAAGAAACTGCAAAATTATTCTTAGACAATATCTATCGATATCTTGGCCTTCCAAATGATATAGTCTCCGATCGAGGACCACAATTTATTTCTAATTTTTGGAAATCTCTTTTCGAACTTTTGAAAGTTAAGATCAATCTTTCATCTGGCTATCATCCACAAACTGATGGGCAAACTGAGCGTGTAAACCAAATTCTAGAGCAATATTTACGTTGTACTGTGAATTATCATCAAGATGATTGGGCAAGTCATCTCTCACTTGCAGAATTTGCTTACAACAATAGTATGCACTCTTCAACTCAAAAAACCCCTTTCTTTGCAAATTATGGACGTCATCCAAAAGCTGATTTATTAAATATATCGAACAAAACTACTATCATAGTTCCTACAGCTCAAGATCTTGCAACCTCATTGTCTAATCTTCAAGCTGAAATGCTTTCTCACCTTCATGAAGCCCAAGAACATTCTAGAAAAAATGCAGATAAACTTAGGAAGGTTCAACCCTTGTTCAAAATTGGTGATAAAGTTTGGCTCCTTCGACGCAATTTTCGAACCACTCGACCTTGTGAAAAATTGGACTATCGACGTTGTCGTGATGTGGGCCGATTAGTGGTTAAAAGTTAGACATTCATGTGGTTAGTTATGTCTCGTAGTATGTTAGTTGATTGATGTTAGTGTGGTTATTATTCTAGTTCATGTTCTAGTTGTAGTTAGTTGATGACCGGGTAGGTTAGGTTAGGTTAGGTTAGGGTTAGGATGGCGGCGGTTAGGTTAGGTTTAGGGCGGCGGCGGTTAGGTTAGGGTTAGGGCGGCGGCGGTTAGGTTAGGGCGGCGGCGGCCGTTCCCGAGCCGCCAAGGGTTCCCTTGTGCCCTAACCCCTTTGGCTTCCTATTGGCCGAAGAGGTCTAAGGGGTGGATACTTAAGGTAGAGGAGTTGGGGGTGTGGGCATTCGTGTCTTGATGTTTAGAGAGTTAGAAGGTTTGAGAAGAGAGTTAGAGGGTTTGAGAATGAGGGTGTTTTCTAAGTGTTTCTAAGTGCTTAGAGAGTTTGAAGGTGTTGAGGTTACTTAGATGAGGAAGGAGAGACACTAGAGATATAGTTGTATCTTCTAAACTTGATCTATAAAGAGGGCAGAATTTGGGACATTGGTTTTTTGTGTGTTGTGCGTGATTGGAGTGGGATCTTGATACGAGATTTTGGAGACATGTTCTTGGTGAGGTATTCCACTTGTATACAAATTTTGAGGGCCTGATTTGTGCTAGAGAAGGAGCTTTGGAGTCTTGAAGTGAAGGAGGTCCAAAAACTAAGGCAACTAAGTGATCTGACTTTGAGCTCTTGGTTCTCGGTGAATATTGAGAGAGTGAGAACCAAACTTAGAGGATAGCTACTTACATACCTTGTCTACATTGTGTCAAAATCTTGTATGCATATGACTTATAGATTGGAAGATATGTACATGAATGCAACCGGGTTATTGAGATAGTGTCGAAACTAGAAAGTCAGTTTGAGAGAAACGCTCACCACGGGTTGTGAAAAGCTCTTCTAGCCACGAGATTTAGTATGTGAGTTCTTGACAAGGTATTTAATTAACATGTTGAGTTTCGTGAGCAAAGAATGAACAAGTCATGAGCTACGTGAGGGCAAAGTAGATTATGTCAAATTGCATGGGAAGAAAGTGAAACTAAGGTTTGGCATTTGGGTGAGGGTATATTGACAAAGAAAGGTTTGTAGAAACTTCCTCAAAAACTTCACAACTATCATACAAGGAGCCCCGTGCTTACCGGATACGAAGCAAACTTCGTGACATATTTTTGGTGAAGCCGATGTGAACAATCCGGGTGGTAGTTGTTTTGTTTTTGATGTGATAGGTGGAGGTATGGAGAACTGTGGTGGTGGTGGAGGAGATATGTTTATGGAAGGACCACCATTTGGAGATAGTATGGAGCAAACAATGCGTATGTTCGAGGCTTTTAATCTTTATATGGAGCAACGGCAAGGGACGCAACGGAGAGAGGCTTTGGCAACGAAAGCTTTGCATTCAATCGTTGACAATGAGGACCAATTCGATGGTCGAGACATTACTCGGTATGTGCGCATATATGCAAGAGAGATGGAATTGAACAAGGTTTCGGAGGGGGAAATGGTAGCAAGTTTTGAGCTTGCTTCGGTTCCGGAGGTTCGTGGGAGGATAAGAGAGTTGAGAGAGAGTGATGGTGGGTCATGGAAAGCATTCATGCAAGCATTGAAGGAAGAGTTCTTTATGGAGGATTCGGAGAGGGTAACAAAGAGAACCTTCTTAGAGTGGGTTGCACGTCCAAACAAGGGTTTATCCGCATTTGAGCTTTTGAGGGAGTTTGAGCGCCAATTTGTGCAATTGTCGGGGACCGAAAGAACAACTTTAGAAGTAGAGAAGACGGAGTTGTTCATTCAAGCGGCGGATGTGAGTTTGCAAGAGAAGCTTGAACCTCTTTTAGAAGACCATAATGAAGAGCGTGGGTTGAAGAATGATTGGAGAGATGTTGTGGGAGCCGTATCGCTACTTACAAAGAGACAAAGGCGACGAGAGAAGAGTATTGTGGGAGATGTGACATCGCCGATGAAGCATTCTTGTAGAAAACATTCTTGTGAGAAGCATACTTCAAGCATTCCTTCAAAGGGAGATGAGTTGAGTATGGATGATTTGGTAAAGGGCATGCGGGAATTGAAGATTAAAATGGCTAAGCTTGAAGAAAAAGGGCACGCATCGGGGAATTCATCAAAGCAATCATCGGGACCGAAGGTAGGGCAAACGGGAAGATTGCCTTTGCGTTGTATGTGGTGTGATAGTTTTGATCATCCGCGGAGGGAGTGTGATTTATTTTCGGAGGCATTGAAGCATGGTATCGTGTTCTTTAAAGAAGGCCGGATACATTCAAGAGAGAGTGGGGGTCCACTGGAGACAAACTTTGGAAAGGGTGGTATGAAGGCATTAGTTGAGAATGTATCGAGGGTCGAAGCAAAAACATATGGCATAAGCATTGATGCACCGGGTCAAGTGAGTTCATTATGGCCTAGTGCTAAGAAGTTTGCGGAAAATGGGAAGTATTGTGAAGAAATTCTTCTTCATGCCGGCGAATCCATTCGGGAAACTACGGGTTGGAGTGATCCGGTTGATGCTTTGTCGGTTCATGCTTATATTGCAAAAGTTCAACATGAGGCGGTTGTGGAAGAAAAACGCAAAAGGGATGATGGACATGAGAGTACATCAAAGAGGACAATGAGGTCGGACAAAGGACGACAACAAACGGTGCCAACACGTGAAGAGTCAATGAAGGATGTGCTATCTACAACAAAGGAGAAGGGTAAGGCTCCGGCTTATAAGTTGCAATCCGACATTGAAGCGGCAACGGATTTGAAGAAGGTTTTGGAAGACCGAATTTTAAGCGGCAAGGTGGTGTTTACCTTGGGAGAAGTTCTAGGGATTGCTAAACGGGAGTTTCATGAAGTTATTATTGATATCATCAAGAGGAAGAGACAAACTATGGGTGAGGCTCTTGCATCTAATGCACATGGGACAAGAGAGATGAGGGATGAGGAAGATTATGTTATGAGAGATGTTTCTCATGTAGGGTTTAGAAAAGAGGAGGGTGAGGTTCGAGCATCAAGTCATTATGCTAATAATCATTGGGCGAGGGCAACGACGGAGACATTGGTGAAGCTAGGAAGTCTTGAAGAGTCAATTGTAGCATTGATTGATCATGGATCGGAAATCAATTTGATCTCCAAAGAGTTGTATGAAATGGGAGGATGGCCTATTGATATGGATCATGGATGGTTGGTTCGAGCGGTTAACAATTCAAGGGGTGATTTATATGGAGCGTGTCCAAATGTGAAGGTCATGATAGGAGATGTTAGCGGGGAACATCACTTCTTTGTCCAAGATAAATCCTCATATTCTATCATTCTTGGACAACCATACATTACGGCTACTCGGATGGAGACAAAAGTGATGGATGATGGCTCGGCGTATGCTCGGATAAGGAGTCGTGATGGGAAGAAGGCTATTCAATTCTTGACTGTTTGTACGAACCATGAGAGGAATCGCAATAGCTTGAGGGAACATCCTTTGCCAAAGGTGCATAGAGAATTTAGAGATTTAGAGAATTCATGGGATTTTCACCGCATGCCATTGTAAGGCGGGGTTGCAATGGTGAAAAGGGTGTTGGCTTCCCGCCTAGAAGAAGACAAGATGAAGCCATATCTATGGGAGTTGTAGGTTTGTCACGTGATGGATCTATTATATACAAAAACATACAAAATATGGGAAAGTTAGAAAAACGTTTTGTTAAGAGTATTGAGTGTGAATTGAAGAAAGAAGGTGGAATTGATGAAGATGAAAATATTTCGGGAGTGTTTGAGGAATCATGCTTTGGTGACACTATGAGTGATTTGCATATGTTATTAGATTTGGATTTTGAGAATGATGATAGGATTGTGAATGTGTATTCCAAAGAATTTTATGACGAGGTGAAGGAGTTTATGGATAGACACGAAGTGCGGGTGGAGACTAAGTACAAAACTGTTGCAAAGAAGGTTAGGCCAGTGGCTTTGCCACTACCATCGGATTGTGAAGAGAAGGTTGAAAGCGCTTCTATGCAACCAAATTTGAGAGATCCAATGAAGATAGGGCATGAATTCAAGGATAGGTCGACATTGGATGGGTTGAAGGTTGGATGTGAAGACTTTTTGACGGAGATAGAGGAAGAGTGTTTTAAGAAGATGCTTTTACAACATGGGAGAGCATTTGCATTTGAGCCACATGAGATAGGTTGTGTTGATCCAAGTATTGTGGCACCAATGGTAATCTTTACCATTTCACATACACCATGGAATTTACGACCGATTCCAGTACCAAAGGCACATTTACGAAAACTAGTGGAGTTGCTAAATGAGAAGATCAAAATGGGGATTTTAGAGCCATCTATAGCACCATATTCTAACCGGTGGTTCACGGTACCTAAGAAAAACGGTACATTGAGGTTTATTCAAGATATGCAACCGGTGAATAAAGTGACTATTAGAAACATGGGTTCAAGTCCGATTGTGGATGAATTTGCAGAGGCATTTGCGGGAAGATCAATTTATTCTATGGGTGATCTTTATTCGGGGTATGACCAATTTCAATTGGCAATGCAAAGTAGGGATTTGACTACTATGCGAACACCATTGGGTCTAGTGAGGATGTGTACATTACCGCAAGGAGCTACAAATTCCGTGGCACACATGATGAATGGGATGAACAAAGTCTTGAGAAATTTTATTCCGGAGAAGACTATGCCATTTCTAGATGATGTGCCAATCAAAGGATGTGCGGAGGATGAGAAAGATGAGACATTGGATATACAAGGGTGTCGCAAATTTGTTGCGAATCATATTGTGGATTGCGATAAGATTTTGGCAAGGTTGGAAGAGGTTCATTTGACTTTATCGGGGGCTAAATCGATGTTTGGAGTGAGAGAGGTTCTGGTTGTAGGGCATATGTGTGGACCATATGGGCGCAAGCCATCTATGGAGAAGGTAGATGCTATTCAAAGGATGAAGGAGTGTGCAAGTACAACGGAGGTTCGAAGGTTTTTGGGAGCATGCATCTTTTATCATATATGGATTCCGCATTTTGCACATGTAGCGGACCCATTATATTGTTTGTTAAGAAAAGGGCAAAGGTTTCAATGGAGAGGGGAACAAAGCAAGGCAATGAAGAAGTTAAAGAAACTTCTTTCTTCTCCACCAACTTTGAAGAAGATTGATTATGATTTAGGGAGGCCGGTGGTTTTGACAGTTGATGCTAGTCCAATAGGAATTGGATGGGCAATTGGACAAGACGATGATGATGGGAATAGATTTGTGGTTAGGTTTGGAGCAAAGGTTTTGAATTCTCGTCAACGGGCTTATGCACAAGTCAAGAGGGAACTATGGGGTGTTGTTACCGCTATGAAGAGTGAAAAGGAATATTTGATTGGTGCAACGGTGGTTGTAGAGACGGATTGTTTACCCCTATTAGGAATGATTGCTAGTTGTTCTACACCGGACCTTGCTATGTTGAGATGGATTGCTTACATCAAGTCAATGAATCCGGAATTCAAACACATTGCGGGAAAGGACAATGCGGTGGCGGACATGTTATCACGAGCAAGATATGATGATGAAGAAGACATGATAGACCATGAGGAGGATGTTGGCACCAACTTTTACTCAATGGCATTGGCAAGAAGAGAGGGATTGTGTTTGGATACATGTCTTGAGTTGTTTTTGGAAGAGTTGTATGAAGGTGAATGGTTGCACATTGGGAAGTACTTGAGTACATTTGAAAGGCAAGAGGGTTGGACCGATCAAGAGTTTAAGAAAACTCGAAGAAAGGCTTATGGTTATTTTCTTCGAGATGGGTTTTTATGGAAGCATCCAAAACAAAGGGGTGGAGTCCCGCAACGAGTTGTATGTGGCGTTGAGACTCAACAAAGGATCATCAAGGAATTTCATGAGAGTTGGTGGGCCGGTCATAGAGGAGTTTGGGCAACGTTTGCCAAAGTGAAAGAAAGATATTGGTGGAAGGGCATTTACAAAGATGTGGCGGATTTTGTAGGGTCTTGTGAGACTTGTCAAGTGTACTCAAACATTCGTCATAGAGACGGGCTACATCCAACCTATCCATTGGCAATTCATTATAAGTGGGTGGTGGATTTAGTTGCTATGCCTATGGGACTTGGACAAAAGAAGTATTTGGTACTCGCTCGGGGAGGATTTGTCTAATCAAGTAGAGGGGAGAGCGCTTCGAACCAAGACTACCGAAGGAGTATGTCGATTTCTTCTAGAGGATGTTATTTGCCGTTATGGTTGTGTAGGTAAGATCACGGCGGATAGAGGTGAATTGGATGCAAAGGAAGCACGAGAATTCTTTGACAAAATGGGTGTTAAACTTGCATTGATAATGGCATATAATCCAGAGGGCAATGGCAAAAGTGAAAGAGGGCATTCTCCAATTGTCAAAGCATTAGTGAAGGCATGTGACGGAAAAATGAGTGATTGGCCTAGGTTGTTGCCATTTGCTTTGTGGGCCGATCGCACTACTCATAGTACGGTTACGTGATATATGCCGGCGGAGTTGATGTATGGACAAAAACCGGTGATGCCAATCGAGGAAGTAGTGCCAACATGGAGTGTATTGCCATGGGAGGATGGTCTCACTAGAGAAGAGTTGTTGGCACTAAGGATTCGACAACTTGATAGAAGACCGGAGGACATTGAGGTAGCTATCAAAAAGTTGAAGGTGGCAAGAGAGAAGAACAAAGAAAGGTTTGATCGTAAGCATCGGTTGCGGCCTAAAGCAATTGAAGAAGGTGATTGGGTGCTGGTTTATGATAGTAGTTTGGACAATCAACATAGTACAACCAAGAAATTTTCAAAGCGATGGTTTGGGCCATATGTTGTTAAGCAAGTTAACAACAATGCCACTTATTCATTACGAGAGTTGGATGGAACGGATTTAAGGTTGCCAATAGCCGGTAAACGGATCAAGTTATTTCGAAGAAGGAGTGCTGATTTTGTGATTGAAGAAGACATGGACTTTGATGAAGACCAAGGGGACGAGAACTTCAACGAAGACTGATGAAGGCCCACATCATTGTTTGGACTAAATCTACACATTCCGGAGGATGTGCACGTTTAGAAGGGGTGGATGTCGTGATGTAGGCCGATTAGTGGTTAAAAGTTAGACATTCATGTGGTTAGTTATGTCTCGTAGTATGTTAGTTGATTGATGTTAGTGTGGTTATTATTCTAGTTCATGTTCTAGTTGTAGTTAGTTGATGACCGGGTAGGTTAGGTTAGGTTAGGTTAGGGTTAGGATGGCGGCGGTTAGGTTAGGTTTAGGGCGGCGGCGGTTAGGTTAGGGTTAGGGCGGCGGCGGTTAGGTTAGGGCGGCGGCGGCCGTTCCCGAGCCGCCAAGGGTTCCCTTGTGCCCTAACCCCTTTGGCTTCCTATTGGCCGAAGAGGTCTAAGGGGTGGATACTTAAGGTAGAGGAGTTGGGGGTGTGGGCATTCGTGTCTTGATGTTTAGAGAGTTAGAAGGTTTGAGAAGAGAGTTAGAGGGTTTGAGAATGAGGGTGTTTTCTAAGTGTTTCTAAGTGCTTAGAGAGTTTGAAGGTGTTGAGGTTACTTAGATGAGGAAGGAGAGACACTAGAGATATAGTTGTATCTTCTAAACTTGATCTATAAAGAGGGCAGAATTTGGGACATTGGTTTTTTGTGTGTTGTGCGTGATTGGAGTGGGATCTTGATACGAGATTTTGGAGACATGTTCTTGGTGAGGTATTCCACTTGTATACAAATTTTGAGGGCCTGATTTGTGCTAGAGAAGGAGCTTTGGAGTCTTGAAGTGAAGGAGGTCCAAAAACTAAGGCAACTAAGTGATCTGACTTTGAGCTCTTGGTTCTCGGTGAATATTGAGAGAGTGAGAACCAAACTTAGAGGATAGCTACTTACATACCTTGTCTACATTGTGTCAAAATCTTGTATGCATATGACTTATAGATTGGAAGATATGTACATGAATGCAACCGGGTTATTGAGATAGTGTCGAAACTAGAAAGTCAGTTTGAGAGAAACGCTCACCACGGGTTGTGAAAAGCTCTTCTAGCCACGAGATTTAGTATGTGAGTTCTTGACAAGGTATTTAATTAACATGTTGAGTTTCGTGAGCAAAGAATGAACAAGTCATGAGCTACGTGAGGGCAAAGTAGATTATGTCAAATTGCATGGGAAGAAAGTGAAACTAAGGTTTGGCATTTGGGTGAGGGTATATTGACAAAGAAAGGTTTGTAGAAACTTCCTCAAAAACTTCACAACTATCATACAAGGAGCCCCGTGCTTACCGGATACGAAGCAAACTTCGTGACAACGTATAGGTCCATTTCCTGTTATAAAGCAAATAAATGTAGTTGCTTTCAAGCTACAACTTCCTGATTCAATGAGAGTACATCCTGTATTTCATGTTTCACTTCTTGAACCATATATAGCATCAGACATTCCTGGGAGAAGTCAACCTCCTCCACCTTCAGTAGAAATCGATGGAAACGTAGAATACGAAGTAGATGAGATTCTTGATTCAAAACTAGTTCGTAATAGATTATTTTATCTTGTACATTGGCAAGGTTATGCTATTAGTGATCGAACATGGGAACCTAGTTGTAACCTAGAAAATGCTCAAGCAAAGATTTTTGATTTTCACCAACGATATCCTAGAAAACCAAAACTCTAGTCCAAAATGTACAAATGTAATACCTTTGAACCTGAACCTGCACCATACAAGCAAATTCACACTATTTGTTAGTACAGGTGCAGATGCAGAGATTTTACATCCATACAAAATGCCGACGACGTGGTAGATAGCTCAGATTTGGATGATAGGCCAAGAACACCCTCGGTTTCGAACCGGCGACGTCCTCACTAACGGACAGCAACTCTCACATGGTCTACCACTTCGCCGGTGATGTGTACAGTTCAGTTTTCCTATTTAATCACCTTCACATCTCGCCAGACTCGATCTTTAAGGGGGGGTAATGTTACGAACATACCTCAAACAGTAATAGTATTTAAGTTACTTTATCTAGTTTATGGTAAGTAGTAAACTACGTACGAATATAGTTAGAACCTTCAAAGGTCACATAGAGGCCCTAGGGGCCATTAATTTGACTATTACGACTTGTTTGCGGCAACTAGTAGTTGCTAAGACTTTTGTGTCATAGTAGGTATAAACTAGAGGTCATATAGGATTTATAGAGGTCATTTGGTTGACAAACGTGACATGTTTGTGGCAACCCGTAGTTGTTAGATGCTCTCGTTGACAATAGCGACTCCTAGAGTCTATTAGACTTCTATAGACTTCTAGTTAGATGGCCCACGTAGACTTTCGTGGCCGTCTATCCTTCTAGTATAAGATGAGGAGTAGAAGAGGTATTCTTCACTCTTGTCAACTCATTTTCCCTCATGTTATGTTGCAATCTTGTTCATAGCTCAATATACTATCTACTTCTCTATTATACGCTTCAAATACTTAGTTTTAGTCTTGTCCTTGACACTTCTATAGATTTCTCACACAAATATAGAAGCTATACATTTCATTCCAACAATTTATAAAATTTGACTTTTATCTCTGGGAGTTAGGCTTTAATTTCAAATTAAAATTCTTTCTTAGAAATGGTGAAAGCTGGCTAAGTATGAGGTACACCAATTCCAGAGTTGTGTTTGCATCAACAGACAAAGATGAAAAGAAGTGGTACCATGACAATGTGGACTCCGAAGACTCTGAAACGGGGTCTGATTCGGATGGAGACATTGATGGGCCTCATGAATTTGACGGAGAAACCGATAACAATAACATGAAAGATTGTTGGGACATATCCTAACGTAGCCTCAATCGAAGTAATGAAGAGTTTAGAGGTGATGATTGGGACTTATACGACTTTCATTGTGACAAAGAGAATGATGAATATTGTGGTGAAAATCCTCCTGTAGCTAGATTTGTAGATGGAACCGACTAGATGAATAGCCACAACGTTTTAGCGGAAAAAGAAGTTGCGTTCGCGGATATAGAAGTGGCAAATGAGACAACACTTATCAATGGTGGGACCTAAGCAATGGATGAAGACATTCAAATTCCCGAGTCTCTATGTGAAGGGGAGGGGTGCAGGAAGAAGAAAATGAGAGTGTAGGATGTGACCTGAATGTTAAAGAGAATGTACGGGGTACAAATGTGAAATCTATGAAGGACTTGGGGGACGACGATGATACAGAAGGAATAGGAGGAAATGACAAACCAAATGAAGAAGAAAAGGATGGTGATCTATGTTTGGTAGAACTTGAAAGCCAATGTTTTATCAACAGAGGTAAAGAGAAAGAGGAGGTTATACGTGAATCAGAGGGACGGCCGCGTAGCCCTCCTCTGAGTGCGGTATTTCAAACTACTTGGAAAATGGGATATGCTTCAAGGATCTCACGTATTGGAAATCGACTATCCAACATTCCCAAAGACAAGCAGTCTTGTATCGGCCGATCCTATACATCCATATTATCAATGGATGATGATATGGATGTGACATTGGAGGCAATGTTGATTCGCAAAAGTTGTAGCGGTGCACCACCAAGACGCAATATGAAGTCATCATTCTTCACGCCGCAAGCCTCGGATGCAATCAACATAGTCAGTCATGGGGGGCCTTGATCAGTAACACGAGAGGTCAAACAAGGCAGTGAAGGCAAAAAGAAGAGAATTATGCAGCCATTTGCAATTTCTCCAAATAGAAGACACAAAGTACGTCGAACCCCATTTGATCTATGTTTGCCGGTTGTAAAAAGCAAAATCAAAGTGGTTCGATGTCCGTCAGAAGAGAACATGATAGCCATAATGAAAGTCAAGACGGAGAGGAGTAAGGGTACTAAAAAGAAATTGCGTACATCAACAGAAGTAGCAAACGGGGGATGTACACTTTTATACTCGTCATCAAATGATATAGAAGATACATGCGACGAAGAAGGGAATGAATGACGAAAAGGATGTAAGAGTAGTGGGGCAGAGGTGAAAGGAGATGATGATTATTGTCCGTAGAGTTTGCCAAAAAATAGGATTAGGTCATCTAGTTTAGGTGTGAATGTATTCATATTACATGTACAAAAAACCTATGTGAAAAAAAAGTTGTTTTAAACTTTTATTGAAATATTATCGTGGTTGTTGATGTTTTTAATACATTTTATGAGAAGTTAAGTTCATATTACTGTGATGGATTAGAAAAACAATGGTTAGAAAAAATCTTATTCTTCATTTTGTGTTGTAATGTTTCACGATAAATTTATAAAATATTAGCGTAAAGTTGATCAAATATGCCCCTTAACAATTCCAGAACATCAACTACTATCATTATCATTCTACTTTACATATTTTTAAGGCCACAATAAATTGTATTCATTACCACTTGTAAATACAGAATGGACTCAACACTTCAAAAAAATATATTCAATTTCGTTTGTATTGACATACATTGGTGTTGCCTACATACTATATACTGTATTCTATATCTCCGTACTCTTATATATTCTATATAGTTCTATAGTTCTATATAGTATTAAAAAATACTCAACTATTCATATGACTGTCGCAAGTGTTCATCCGGCATTCACCAATTAAATTTGCCACTGAAACTATTTTTGATGTGAGCTAAACCACCAACGTTCTCGGAACTTTCTTTGCAAGGCCGCTCCAAATAGAAGTGAAACGCGATCGCTAACTCTTGCTCGGATAACTTGCCCATGTATTTAGTTTCCATGTTGAACTTCCAATATTCTTCCAACATAAAATTGTTGTTGATTCGTTGTGATATTTTGCACACCGCATACTCCTCAAATGCGCGTGATAAATATGGAATTATTTCCTCATCTTCATCTCGTTTGTGCAAATACGATATCTTCGGAGTTCGGATCAACCTACCACCTCCTTCTTGAAGCCTCCGTCATGTCACCTGCTTTTGTAAACATGTACAATGATTTTCAGGGTTATGCAGCTACGGTAGTCATGCCCCACTCACACACTCCAATGTACACACGCAACTTGTCCTCGGGAAAGTGGAACATGATGTTATCGGGAGAAGTTCATTGTGAAGATGTCCAACATCATGCACTGCACGCATGATGTAAAGCAACGCCCACGCTAGCACCGTTCGCTTCTTCTAAAATCGTCAAAGTCATAACGTGTCAACGACCTCTGTCTCCGTTGGTTTGCTATGCAACAATCGACTAGCTATGTCCTGTGGATAATTGTGATCAAAGTTCATCATTTGTGGCAATGTTCCACCATTCCACCAATACGAGTATCCTTCATTCGTTGTTAAATGAACTGCTACAAACCGTATAACTCCAATATGTCCAATCCTCACGGCCATAGACTTGTTCTGATGTTCCATTTTTGCAAGCATTGCTTGCTTGCTATGTTGATTTGATAACTTTGCCGCAAATTCCCAGTGCGTTAGTAATCCGGGATATCCTTCGATCCTAACCCTCCGAATAGTTGTATACTCGCCCTTCATTTCTTTGTTGTCTTGAGGAAAGACTGGTACCGTGTCCGGAAGAGCTATCAAATGTTGTCTGCTCCTACCATCTTCTTCAATTCCAGCTCTTGTTTTCCACCAACCAATAGATCCTTGCCGATTTTTTTTTTGCAAATGGAGCACAAGGACCAACGAACAATTCAGCCCTAAGAATCACTTGCTAAAAGTCCTTATTGTTCGCTTGGTGCTCTTTCTCAAATTTCATGACAATATCCCTTGCATTCCTCAATGAATCGTCAACCCTGTTTTCCAAATAGGGGCTAAAACCACTCTTGTAAGTTTTTTCTTTCCAATCCCCACTGTTAACAACATCCATCAACCGTTGCCACATGTTTATATTGAATTTAGTTGCACATTCCTCTTTATATCGCACATATTTATTGTGGAGAAACATAGTGCTCACCCCCTCATAGAAATCGACGATGGTTTTTATCAAAAGCCTTTTTATACCAGCAGAGATTTGATCTTTCTGTCATGTACTGCTCGACGGATGTTCTTGCTGAGGTCCATCGTGTTTGTGCTTCCTAGCCTTCTTCGGTCATGTCATCATGATGAATTTAATTCAAATAATTAAAAGTGTGAAGATTTTTACAATTTCGTGCAAATTACGTCAACGTGTATAAAAAAAAGGCAATAAGGGGCCCCTCTAAAACCACTCTTTTGTACTCCCTAGGACAAGAACCAATGGAGACTGAAGCCACGAAGCTTTCCCTTCTGCTCTTGCTTTTCACAAGGGAGAGCACCAAAGATGAAGGGCGGATGGGATCGTCTGTCCCCCTTATACCCTAGGGGACAGGCCGTTTGTCTGTCTGCTTGATTGGATGGCTGTGGATGAACTGCCCGCCCAATCAGACGGATGCCTGTCTGATCATCGCGGCTGTCTAATTGATCGGACGGCTTGTCGTTCCCCTCATCAGGCACAAAGAATTTTTTTTATAAACTTGAAATTATTATTTTTAATTATTTTTCCTTATAGATCATATTTTTGTCTCTATGTGAAGCTTTTATTCATTCCATTTGGATCAATGATGTGAAAGTTATAAATAATCTTGTTTTTCGGACCATCTAAGCATCTTCTTGAAAAAGTAACTTATAGGATACATTTATTAATGCAATTTTCACAATTTCTCAAAGACATTTGTTGGACAAGGTTGATTTTGTTTGCTAGAACAATCTCACCATTGGGATTATTTTGTTTCAATCCCATGTATGAGATATTTTCAATTCAGTTTTTCTTTCAATCTTGGACCAACATTTACTTAACATTTTTTTAAAGAATGATAAGAAAGTCTTTTTTTTGTGAATTTTTTTTCCTAAGCTCTCAGCTCAATTCTTCAAGAGGGAGAACTTTAAATTCAAGGTATGTAGTGCAAAAGGCTTCCACAAATGGAGGACAAAATCATGTGAAGTTGCAAACCAAAGTTTGAAAAAACTTTGTTTTCCATCTTTGAATGCTCATATCTTTCAATCTATGCGGTCAATCTTCATGAAATTTTCAGCACATGATCTTAGATAAGTAAAGTACAATATTCTACAGTCACATTCTAAAAATTTAGGATTTTCGTTTTCATGGATGAATGGAGTAGAAATGGCAGTTGTCAGTGGTTTTGGCAGAAAAATGGCTGTAGTCCTTTAGGGGTAAATATCCTATTTCACTCATCCTAATTTGTAGGGCACTGCATAGAAAGATTTTATATACTTATCGAAAAAATCTACATTGAATTTGAACATTTTTGGTAAAACATACTATTTTTAGTACTTAAAAAACATATTTCCAACATTGAATGTTGAAATTAGATGCTCGTCATCTTTTTAATTCCAAATACAAGAATTCTACAATGAATTGAAGCATTTTTGGCAGTTTTTGCTTAAATTAGT
>CAXARX010000652.1:0-16064 GCA_963971425.1 Bryoerythrophyllum caledonicum | reverse complement strand
CTCACCTGTTGCAAGATATAACCATGCAGTTCAAAAATTGCTTTTGCAAATTTTGTATCTACTTCTTATTTAATACTGCAGTCACCTGAAACACAAACAGAGACACTTCAGATATTACAAGAGATTCCAGAAAACTAAGCACAAACCTTTATTGAAGTAGATAGAGCCAGGCCGAAGATTTTCATGAGCTTGGACTATAGCCAGCTCTATGCCATCCGCTAGAGCATCAAAAGTTTGGCGAACGAAACCCACTGAGGTCACGAGATAGAGCACATACTGCAGAAAACCCCCTGGAGCGGAATGTGTGTGAGTGCCACTTATAGCCACATTCTTCTCCGTGTAAAGATTGCCATATCTGTCACGAACATTCCGCAGGGATCACATTCAGCTGAAAGCTCAACGCTTAACCATCACCGATTACATCTAAACGATGTTCCAAAGTCGTGAAAGACTAATGTATACCGTTGCAACAGATTCTAAAGCTCAAGGGAATGACATGTGAAAACAAAATTGATAAGTCAGAATGACCACCTTTCACGCAGACGAGATAGAACTCGCAATGTGACAGCCATGGACGCCATGCACGCGTCAAGGTTGACAACACCACTCTATTTCCATCCATATTACTAGACGGCTCTGCCACAATGAAGACACGTGCCCGTTGCCGGAGATGAATACCAGCCGCATTTTGTGTAGGATTTGCATACCCCATCATGTTCACATCGGCCGCAGGTCCAGTTATGTCATAGCTACCAATGCCTATCAGATAGTCTGATGAACTACTTGAACCTGCCACTTGTGATCTAAAGGCTCCCCCAGCAAGAATAAGAAGTATAAGAAAGCAGCCGCGCATTAGAAGTGAATCTTTATCCATGGCGTTCAAATTTCTTCAAACGAATATACTTCCTTCACGACACATCCTCCATCTGAACAGGGAAAAATACTTATCAGCGATCAAAACGAAAAAAGAGGCAGCTCAATACGAGTCACTCAACCAAAATGACATCGAAGAGCTTTATAACCCTAAGCTCGCAACACCATATACCAAAACTGAACACTAAAACTGTCCAATCTCACCTATTAACAGACATTGTTACCAACAGCGTCTCATACATTTCGTTGGCCTTCTGTTAGCAAGTCGGGTGTAAGCTAATAATCTGTATATCCACTAATGTTTGAGGCTGTCTAATATCATTTCAAAAGTGGTCTACAACCTCAAATTGCATAAGAAATCATCACAATGACAAAATCGGAAGCCAAGAAAATCCAATTGGTCAGTGCGAAAGGGCTTGCCGAAACCCTAGAAAAGGGAGTTTAACCCGGGTTTTAATCGATCCATGGTTACCAGTGTAAGAACCTCACAAAGGAAAAAAAGAACCTGAGCTGCCCGAAACCCCACCCCCAATGCACTACCAGCTTTCCCGAATTGCACCTACTTCTCCAAGCATTCATGACACTGACAGATGAATGCATGCACCGTCAAACTAATAAAAAACTAAAATATTCGCGATTTAACACAACCGAGATTTCGAAGAAAACACAGTTAATCTGTGATGTAGATTGTGGTGAGTTTGAAAAACAGCGAACCTCTTTCACCACAATGCACAGCACAGATGGAATTCCTCAAAATTGAAACGGGTAGCAAATGAAAATAGAAATTAGAACATCAGAATCAGCAGAGAGGGAATGGGAGATTCGTTACCGAGACTGGTGACTGAATTGAATAAGCGATGACCAGCTCCAGCTCCGGCGTGATCAATTACGACTGTTGTAGTGCGGCCAGCCGGCGTAGAGAAAAAGGACGCGAGGGGTATAGCGAAGGCCGAGGTTTCTCGTTTCCTTTCTTCCTTTTGCTTTTCTTTTTCTTTCTTCTTTATCCTTTTTATTAAGAAAATCAAAATAAAATATATGAATTTTCTTATATTTTTTTATATTTTTTAATATTTTTTTATTCTTTATCTTTAACCCATAAATGTCACAACCCCTTTCCTTTGAGTAGAAGTAGGTGCTAGCTTGAATAGACTTGGAGTAGAAGTAGGTGCTAGCTTTAATAGACTTGGAGTAGAAGTAGGTGTTAGCTTGAATAGACTTGGAGTAGAAGTAGGTGTTAGCTTGAATAGACTTGGAGTAGAAGTAGGTGCTAGCTTGAATAGACTTGTTGAATGAAAGTCATCCGAATCTCTATGAAAAAGTTAGGAAGCTATGAATTTGTTGATGATCTAACTTCGAAATGTTGCAACGTTTAGGGATTGAAAATCAAACTACCATTGAGCCCTTAAACCTACACTTGTCTTTCTATTGTGGCATTTTTGGAAAGCATTTACTTAGGACTACAGTACAATTTGCATCTTGAATTTTTATTTTTATTTTTTGTGTATAATTCATTTGGTATATTTTACACAATCAACTCCAAGAGTTTTGTATGATGAATTAACCCTTAAAAACACTAAGTGTCTAATTGAAAAATGTGAATAATTTTTGTAAAGTGAATGAAAGTAGTTTTTCATCTAAAATATAATTTGAGACTTCTTAAAATGTGTGCGCAAGAGATGGTCATGGAATTTCCCTTACTGCATTGATATTAATCTTTATATGCAAGATGTGCTAAAAATTGAATCGGCAAGGATGTTTTTTAGTGTATTTTGGTACCTTCGATGTGTTTGATCTAAAATTTAGCCATGGAAATGGTCTTTCTTTGAATTTGAATCAAACTAATGAGATTAAGCTTACTAAGTTTAGTTTTTACTTCAATTTTAAATTTTGGAAAATTCCGAAAATTGCATATGGTTATTGCACTTTGAACTTTAGATGTGTAACTACGGTCAATTGATTTATTAACTATAGAATGATATGGAAATTTGGTTAACATCACAATGTCCGACATTATAATTTATGCATAATACTAAATTTTAAGAATTTTTTAGCTCTTTTGAATCTAATATGAGTTTTTTCACTTTTCTTTCCAAAAACTGCAACAATTTTAAATTTTCATAAGAAACTCTGATTATTTTTTTAGACATGTAAGCACATGACTTCATCTATAAAAAATTATAATATTGAGTTTTAATATCATATATCTCACCTTCTGTGGAAAAACTAAACTAGCTAAAAAAAGATTATGATTTGACCTATCATCAGGGTGTATATCTCATCATGCATATCAAAAAAAAAGTATATGAATTTGTACATGCCTATTGTTAACCAATTTGGTTTTTCCACGGAGGGTGAGATATAGTGCAAAATCAAATTGTGAAAAGCATTTCTAATTCCATGGTAATAGGTTCGTAGGGGTTAACCCCTAAGCATACAAATATTTAGAAGTGGAATATACATAAAAATTAATCATAGATTTCTCATTCATCATTTACTTCTTGCATTATTGAATTTTTTAGGGAAGTTGACTTAGTGCATGTGTGATCCAAATAGCAAATGAATGATTTAAAGAAATTTTATGCTCCATTTCAAGGCACACTATTGCAGTGTGGCTTGCTGGCGTATAGAGAAAGGGCACGACAGGGCAAGCGAAGGCCAAGATTTCTCTTTCCCTTTCCTCCTTTTTCTTCTTTTTTCCCCTTTTTACTTTTCTTTTTCTTTATTCTTTACCCTTTTTATTAAGAAAATAAAAATATAATATATAATATTTTTAATTTAATTTTAATTTAATTATAAAAAAAAAAGACTCATAAATGTCACAACACTTCGAATAGAAGAAGATGCTAGCTTGAATAGACTTGTAAAAGTCACTTGAATGAAAGTCATCCGAAATTGTATGAAAAGTTAGGAAGCTATGAATTTGTTCATGATCCAACTTTTAAATGTTGTGACGTTTAGGAATTGAAAATCACTCGCACTGACGATCTGATTGAGCCTTGAAGCTACAGTTGTTTCTCTATTAAGGCACCTTTGGAAAACGTTTACTTAGGACTACAATACAATTTGGAGCTTGAATTTTTGTTTTTGTTTTTGTGTATATAATTGGTTTATTTTACACAATGAACTCCAAGAGTTTTGTATGATGGAATTAACCCTTAAAAACACTAAGTGTTTCATTGACAAATGTGAACAATTCCTATAAGTGGATGAAAGTAGTTTTTCATCCAAAATATAATTTGAGATGGTGATGGAATTTCCCTTATTGCATTGATGTTAATCTTTATATCTCACCCTCTGTGGAAAAACCAAACCGGTCAAAAATAGTCATTTTGGACCCTATATACTTTTTATGACATGCACGACAAGATCTACACTCTCATGACAAGTCAAGTGAAATTCTATTTTTAACCAATTTAGTTTTTCCACGGATGGTGAGATATGTAACATGTGTTAAAAATTGAATCACCAAGGATGCTTTTTTAGTGTATTTTGGTACCTCCTAGTTTGATGTGTTTGATCTAGAATTTAGCCATGAAAATAGTTTTCTTTTGAATTTGAATCACACTAATGAAATGAAGCTTACTAGGTCTACTTTTTATCCCGAGTTTAAATTTTGAAAATTTCCAAAAATTGCATATGGCTAAATTATAGTGTCGGACAGTGTGATGTTCCAAATTATTGGCTAAATTTTTCAAATTGCATGATACTAAATTTCCAGATTTTTATTGGCTAAAAATTCCAAATTTTTATTGGCTAAATTATAGTGTCGGACAGTGTGATATTCCAAAAATTGCATGATACTAAATTTCCAGATTTTTTTAGCTTATTTTGAATCTAATATGAACTTTTTTCTCTTTTCTTTTGAAAAACCACAGTAATTTCAAATTTTCAAAAAAATCTATGATTATTTTTTGACATGTAAGCACATGACTTCATTTATAAAAATTATAATATTGAGATTGAATATCATATATAGTGGCAAATCAAACTATGAA
The DNA here is from genome assembly GCA_963971425.1 of Bryoerythrophyllum caledonicum. Lineage (NCBI taxonomy): Eukaryota > Viridiplantae > Streptophyta > Bryopsida > Pottiales > Pottiaceae > Bryoerythrophyllum > Bryoerythrophyllum caledonicum. The sequence goes on along the minus strand of CAXARX010000652.1, from coordinate 11,196 downwards.
AAGCATTTCTAATTCCATGGTAATAGGCTCAACGTTTAGGGGTTACGTACAACTGTCTAGAAAGTGGACTATACATAAAATTAATCATAGATTTCTCATTCATCATTATTTACTTCTTGCATTATTGAATTTTTTTAGGAAGTTGACTTTGTGCATGTGTGATCCGATTAGCAAATGAATAATTTGTAGAAATCATGTGCCTCATTTCGAAGCACATTTTTTCACTAAAGGTGTGGAAAATTTTAGTCTAAATATACGGTGATTCACAAAAGTAGTCAGCTACCATATAAATTGCTCTCATAAATTGAGAAATTGGAATCATGAAGCAAAATTTGGACATATTATTGTGTGAGTATAAAGCTAACAAAAATTGGACATATTCAATTTCACTTAAAACAAACTATATTCACACCTATATTTGTTTTAATGAAATTTACCTTGAAAGAAACTTTTTGTGAGAATGTATATCTTGAATAGAATCACATGTTACAAATTTCATGAATTTTGGATTTTTCATGAATAAAATATAAAAGATTGAAATTTGATCCTATAAATTTGACTTTATTATATTTCACTCCATAAATTTCCAAGTACATATACTTATTTTATGCTTTTCTTGAGTTTGTGGAATTCTTTTGTAATTTATGGAGTGAGAAATCTAAAACCAAATTTTTGGGGTCGAATTTCAATTATTTATATTTTATTCATGAAAAATCCAAAATTCATGAAATTTGTAACATTAGATTTGTAACATCAATATCTTATTCATAGGCAAATTACAAATTAATTTTTAATTTTAAGTTTTAAAATATATTTAAAAAATAAAGAAATTAATGATAACAATTGTACATCCAACCATATGAAAAGAATGTAACATTTATAATGTTCAACTTTTTCTTACGGATCTACTCGAAACAAGTATAAAATAACTAATATTTGAAGGATATGCGTAGATATAGAGTAAATTGTTAAATGAAAGTAACAAGAATGGCATTCTAAGAGTTGTTTGATGGCAAAATGAGGTTTAACTACAAGCTGAAGGCAAACTATCAATAACTAGGATAGAAGAATGACTTTTTGAGACTCAAGAGCCCCTCAATTTTTGACTCTTATCGCTAGTATAAATTAGCTATACAAACAAGACTTTATTTTGTTTATCACTTAATAGTAGTGTATTTAATGGAAGTCATAGAATAAAGATTATTCTTCGTCAGACTAATCATCCAATGCTTACTGAACCTTAAGCGTCAAGGTAAGCCCATTGGGCTTATTAAATAAAGAATATTGAAGAAAAAGAAAGTTCTATTGAATCATTTAAAGCAAAATTTTAGTGGAAAAGATTTTGAAATTGCAAATCTATACATGCCGAAATTGCATCTCTCTATGTAGATTTAGAGATTTCTTTTTAATTAATTAAAAAAATAAAATAAAAATTTATTTATTTATTGATTTCTTAGGCAACGTAATTCCTTTGCTACCATGGGGTTGGATTTCTTCTTGTTTTTTCTTTTTAAAATTATTTTTTATTAAGTGATTTTTTGTGTCCTTTGAGTATCAATAGTAAGATGCCTTTGGGAGCTACCCCATGACACATGTCTTGGCGTTTAAAGGTCAGTGTCTAAATGACAAAAAGGGGGTAAGGGCAAAACCTAAATGTTTTATTAAATATTACTTCTTCAACTTTGACAAAGTTTGGTACAAAAGAGAAAATGAAAAGCATAATGATTAGTAGTTATCTATATGGTCAAACTTCCAAAAAAACATTTAGGAGATTCATTTAATGAGTTTAGATGCATTTATAGTTTAATATTCACAAAAATAACAAATCTTATTTTTATAATTTGAAATCTAGTATTATTGATTTAAACTAGAAATTATGTTCTAAAATTTTTAAATGAAGTTTTCCCAAAGGAGAAGTTTTCTCCAAAGTAGTAAATTCTACTCCCTCCGTCCCATAATGATCTTCTTGTTGGCCTTAATTTTTTGTCCCAAAATGATCGTCCTGTTGTACTTTGAAATGTAGGAATAGGTCAAATTTGTCTTTCAATTGCTTTATGGGACTAACAAAACAACTTTGAGTAGTAGTCCCCCCTTCATCCATGCAATCGTCAATCGGAAAACAAATGAAATGATTGAAGAGATCAAACAACATTGTTTGTTCTTATTTTTGCATCTCTTTGAGTATTCCCAAATCCAAGAGATGAAGCTTTGGAAGACAAAATAGGGATCTAAACATAGTCCTAAGCACGTACAAAATTCCCATAAATGAAAAACCTGACACTTAACAATTAAATGTCCAAAGGTGCTCTTTGAAAATGCCCCAAAAATTTCACTTTTCAATACTCCAAAACTACACTTTGAAAAGGGCTATGAAGCTCCAAATTTCTTACACTCAAAAAGTTCACCAAACTCTACTTACTACTTACTGTACAAAACAAGTCTTTTAAATGTTATTTTTAACCTTAATCCATAACTTTTTAATCAAACAAGAAGATCATTTTGGGATGGAGGGAGTATAACACTAGGACAACATTGAGGTCTTTGTAACATTCTCCTTAATTAAGTTTAACTTAGACTAACATGATTCAACTTGGATTGGAATGTGGAATGATTTCCAATTCAAAAATTTATTTTTTATTTTTCCAAAAAATAATTCATTCCATTTTGGGCAGCTTCTAAAAAAGGACAACAACCAAAAAATGGTCAATTGATCGTTTAGGGGCTAATAGTGAGATTTTTTTTTGTAAGGCACCCATCTTGACATCTTGACATTCAAGGGTTAATTTAGGAACACTTTTTGTAATCTCACATGGCCTCAAATTGAGGTCTTCAAATACAAAAAACTTACTAGACTAATCACTATTTCTTCTTGTTGGATTTAATAAGAAAACTTGGTAAATATTTGACAATTTTTTGTTGTAGTGCATGAATCAAAGAAGAGGGTCTCATTGGAATATCTTTCACATAAAAATAAATGAAGTTTGTGAGATCAACAAAGTACACAAAAAATTTCATAACAGTTCAACAAAGTGTAGGTTGCCACAAAAATAAAAAAACAACTCCTCTACTATGTGTTGTTCTATAGATGAAAAAATTCTACCCAACCATTCATTTTTTATTTTTTTAAGACAATCAACATATATCGTTAGATTCTTCTCATCCATCATGTATTTTTAATGTATGCAAGTTCATTCATATAGGATGACTTGAGAGATTTTTTGTGAATAAAAAAAAAACCCCAAATCTAAATCCACATCGAGATTGAATTACAAAAGAATTTCAAGTTTCAAAATTTCAATATAAATACTGGGAAAATCTGCATCAATTACATCACCCAAGTTTATTTCTTGACACTTGGAAATGAATGGAAATCTGCAAAGTTAGTTCTCTTCAAATGATTTATAAAAAAAAAAAAACATCCATCGTCCACCTAGAATCTCCACTACATTGTAATTTTGTAGTGGGTGCATAACCCATTCTCTCTTGGCAACCCCTCCAAGGTGGGCTTCCGCTGCTTCCGCTGCTTGTGCAACTTGATATTCCATGCTGCAAAATCTCCAAGCAAAACTGCACCTTTGGAATAGTGAATACTATGATGTAATTTTACACCTCAGTCTCTGCAGAGACTGTCTACACTCAGCAGTTACATGATCAGAACAAGGCCAACTCAATAGTCCATGAACAAGACCAGATGACTGACCAGCAAAAATCGAAGTTCACAAGTGGATGACTATTTTCTTCACACCGTCGCATTAGAGTTTTAGCTGTTGGCTGAGGGCCTTCTCCTCTTTGAAGCTGAAAGACCAGCTTCTACAAAATCCACTTGCTACAATGACTCGTGTTCCTTGGCATGTACTCCTGGTATGGACTTCTTTGGAGCTGAGTAGGGTTGAGGGTTAGGGTTCGAAAGTTAGTAAGGTTGATGGTCATCGGCTGGTGTCTTTGGGGGAACTGGTTTCCAGTTGGGTTTCTTGTCCCAGTAGATGTCGTACCAGATGTGGCCTGGAATTTTGTCCATTACACAACACCAAATTCCTGTGTAGCTCTTGATCCTCCGTTTGAACTTTTCGCCTCGCACCTGCAGACAAAAGATATATAAATCAATAAATGCACTATGGGTCCAGTGGAAGATTTTCACACAAAAACACGTAAACATTTCGCACACCACACAACAATGTTCTTCGAGCGTTTCCGGCTATATCACTGATGTAGGCAAGAAAACAAAGCCTGTCCAAATGGCCAAAAGCGCCTGTGTTGAAATAAAACAGCTATGAAGTTCACAAAATATACCAATAAAATGATGCAATAATAACTTCTGTTTTGAAATATGTTTTGAAAGTTGGTATCATAAGTTTCCAAAGAGGACTTTCTATTTGAACTTGGCTAAAACTTCAGGTGATGAAAATTGTGGACAGATGGAGATGATTTACTTACACTGTCTGAAAATCCTCCGAAGACATCAATTGTTGATGTGAACTCCAGTATTTTGAACTTGTTGAATAAGCCTAGATTCGCAGTAAGCTGCACTCAGGTTTGTACTAGTCAGTCAAGACTTGAAGGTAGTAAATACAAGATGGGTCGAATTCATGCAAGATATATACCAGACCATGATTTGCAAACATGTGGATCTCATTCCAATCAGACATTAATAGTAATTACTGAGAACATCATCATAACAAACGCTAGACATCAACCTCATTCTCTGTGCTGTTTTTGGGGAGCTTGAAGACACCAGAGGACGCCTTGTTTGTAGGCGAGCAATCTGTGGAGTTGCGGTTGCAAAACTTAACCTTCAACACTGACTTTTTCACCTGCAGCAACCATTAAACATGTGATTGAGACACAGAGCGCACAAATATCTTTTGAAACTATGAAGTAACCATTTTCAGGGTGTAGATCGATGACCTTTAGATACAGCTCGTCTTTAAACTAATCAATCAACACTGAAGTAATATGAGAATTAACTACAATATTTTTTTGATGACTTGAACCCCGAGGCCCAACACTACTGACACATGTACAACATTTGACTAAGACTCGTTCTTCAAGGGCCAGAGCTAACCTTATTATCCAAGAGAGGGTTATCTAAAAACGAGTATTCTCGGATGCCAATTGGAGGCCCAAACTCACGCTCCTCGAGGTCAGCCACCATACGATTAACCTGAAACGTAACACCAATTCAAGATTGTGATCGATCTTTACTGATATACAAAACCAGATTTTCACAGAACAAAGAAGAAGATTATTGTAACAAGGAAGTAGTCAGATTAAACCGTATACAGTAAGTCTCAAAAGAGCCACTAGTCTGCATTCAGAGTGACTTAGTACAGACATTGCTTTTTGCTCTCCATCTAAAGCCTCATGAAAGCTGCAGTGCCGATAACTCCTACCTCAAATACATGGTCAAGAGGAACGAGGAGTGGCTGGTTTGTTTTCGTTCCGGATAATTTACCAGGATGTCCGTACCATATACGATCAAATCGGGCCCACACAGGAGGCATAATCTGTTGAGAAATACTAGATGGGTCAAAAATTGCATCAACCATTACCCTGATCTATTGAAAACCTCATCACAATGTGTTGAATTTCAAAAAAATTAATTGAGTGAGCCCCCCAACTTACTAGTGTACGATTCAGAGCGGACGCAACAGCGAGAGCTGTTCGAATTTGGATTAACTGCGACGAACAGATTGTGTGTTTTGTTAGCTCCAATTCATGAAACATGAAGGGCAAAATCATGAAAGCAGGTAAATAAATGAGTTGACGTAAGCAAAAGAAGGAGGGGAATGTCATAATGATACCTGATAATTCACTAAATCAAAGTGGCTCTGAACAGTATGCGTTCCTTCAAATAGAAGAGAGGGTGGTATGGAGGTTTTAAACCAAACGTAACCACCTGAACACAGTAAGACCAGAATAATTACTCTTCTTGTCTTCTATAGTGTTTGTATACACTACGAAGATCCAAGACTCGCACAGAAAATTTAGTGCCAATAAAGGAAGGAGATGCATAAGGAACCCATACCAGGTGTATCAAAATACTCAGGTGGGTCATAAAATAATTTGGCTTCACGGAGACGGTGCCGCTTCCCCTCCGTCCCTCCAAACTGAAACGTGGTATGTACTGCATATGGGACCAAATCCAGCTTCTTGTACAGTTCCTGTTTCCCAAAAACAAGGTATGTTGAACACGAAATAAGCTGTCAGATGTTAAGTAGAGACTACAGGACCATGTGTTCAGATTGAGGAAGTTCAATCCAAAGTAAACGTGAAACAATTAAACACAAGATAACCAGTAAGGCGCTACACTAATAATGATGTTATGCATTAAGGATGAAGCATAACCATATACATTCAGTGCTAATCACCTAATCATTTTACTTCCCTGCTTAAAAACCAACTTGAAGGTGACTCTTCATTAACCTCCAATCAGGTGTCTAGTTTATATTACCATTGACGACATTAGTGTTTGTGGACATTTAGTGTAAGTGTTCACAATTAGTGGCGCTAACATCATTAGTGTTGAGAGAAATACGTCTAAAGCTATTTCCAGGATATTTATGGTGTTGTGCAGCAGCAGGAGTACCTGTATGAAGAATGTATGGCCGCTGCAATACAAACTGACAGGTAAAATTCCTAGCTTCAGATTTCCACGATAGGCCCAGAAAAGACCATCCTCTTCAACAGAGGGGCCTGTTTTGTTCCGTGCGAGATCGTTGAATCCATTTTGATCCCAAATACGGTCATCTGAACGCAGGAGCTCTAACCACTCCTTTGCGAGTGCTTTTGCTATGGCAGTCGGACGCCAAAAGAATATTCCAATATTATAGGCTCCCCATGCTGACCATCCACACAGGAAAACAGATGGCATGTCAATAAAAACAGAATAATGAGAAAGTATCTGCATTAACCTCTGGTTACGGAACAAGCGCCCACTTCGCGCTTGAAAAGAACGAAGGATTCATAGTTTTAAAATGACGATTTCAATCAGTAATGTTGTGAAAAATACAATTGAGATAGGCCCAGATTTTATATCACTGGAATCAGTGAAGAACATTACGTGTGTTGATAACAGACATAAATTTGAATAAAAGGAAGTCTACATATGACCTATTCAAAACTGCTGTAAAAAACATGAAGCCCAATATGGACTCCGAGGGTTGATAGAGCACTGCATCTCATATCCCAGAGGCGTTCATTTCAGAGAACAATCTATGAAAATGCACGACTATTGACCCAAGTATTCTCAAGACGAAGATGAGAGAAAATTGTGTCAGCTATCAGAACAAGGCAGCTCACATTTTTCCCAGTTTTCAAGTTTGTCGTCCTCCACAGAGTTTACCACCTCGTCACTGGAGGTCAAGATGTCCGCATCGGGGAAGCGCTCGAAGTAGGGAAAAGGATCCTGTATCAGATGCAACATTTCGTGAGTGCATGCCACCCTAAACAAGCACAAGGGATCAGCATTAGTAGAAAGCCTCCATAAGTATTTTAGAGAACCTAGCCAAGTTAAACTCTGTCAATTGAAACACCGTTTAAGGCAGTTTCTGTCTTGGACTCTGCCCGTTGGTAACGCAACGAAGTACCTATGAGTTGTGAATTTTCTAGTCATAACCAGCTTGTGTTTTTGTGACCTATTATTAACTCGCCCAGTTGCTAATAACTCTGTATGAAGGACAGCCTCGAACTTGCATGAACATGACGAACAAGCTCCATTTATACAGTTTCATTCTAATTAGCCTCACCAAAAAGATGAGAGAAAAGTAAGATACATGTTGAAATGTATACCTGAAGGAAAACAACATCAGTATCACACATCAAAATTTCATAGCCTTCCGCAAGGAAAGCATTAATAAGTACGACTTTCTCTCTACCCATCTTGTGGAACTTGGGAGTACCCCAGCCGACATCAATTGTCTCCATGCCGCTGCGCATGTCAAAGACTGGAACTCCTTTCCAGAAAAGAGCTTCAAGAATCTTTGTGTCCATCGCGCCTTCACACAAAGGAAAGACACTCTCTGTCAAATGGAAAGCAATGCAATGATTCACATAAAAGAGAACATGTACATGAAAAGATACCCATTCTATCAATCCGCTTCCTTATCTGTGCGTGTTGACATAAATCGTTTGAGAATTGTGAATAGAAAGAAGATACTACAGCTTACATTTTTGTAGGGTATAAATATGTTTTGAAAGTTCCTACAATGGATTACTACCTTCCAAGATCAAACTCCTACATGTGTTAAAGAGACGAAAATAGAATCCTCTAGCTTTGGTGATGCAACAAAGTGAAGAGAACGTACCCACGAGAATGTTGGTGATTTCGTAGTCGGTGAGATGTCGAACCCAATTGGTGACGAAATCCATGAAGGCAAAATTGGCAAATGTCACCGCAATCACTTTCTTTCTGGCCCGGAACTCAATCATTTCTTCCGTCAAGGCAAAGGCTTCTCGCGGAGGCATCTCACTCCCCACAGGAGGCACTGCCCATATGGGCTGCTTTAAAACAGGGTAGGATCCAAAATGAGTTTCCCCATTTTCCCCAGGCTTTGATCGACGATGGCCAGATTCATTCTCTTTAGGTGGTGCTGAACCTTCTCCTGTTTCCATCTATCCAAAACCAGTGCCCCAGAACCATCAAAGTGGTGACCGAGAGAGCACCTGTTCTCAGCAGAAATCCTAAAATTAAGGATCCTAAAACTGTTCCTTGACTGATACCAAAAGCAACTCAACTCCTCCATTACAAGTGATTGGACGTCAATTACCGAGTTAGCTGTAGCTAATTGATTTCCATAACTACTAGTCTTTGAATGGAAATGGAGTTGCCCAGTATCCCTTCAACCTCCCATTTTAAATGTTTGCATACAAAAATTCGTGATGGGAAATTTGATCTCACGAGAGTTTGGCTCTTGTAGGATTTAAGGAAATATGTATGCTGATTTCCTAATGAAAGCACATAAGTTAAATTGATGCAAATAGTATCTTCTACCTGCGTGGGTTAGTCAAAAATTACGGTCTGCCCTCGAGAAATGACATTTCATCATGATTAATTTCAACCCTGCAAGAAGTAGAACGCACCTCAGCTATGACATCTTCAGTCGGAGCTCCACCTCCTTTTCTACCCAACTGAGCGTCTGCGAGAGTACAAAAAAGAAGTATGTTTAAATGTGAAAGTGGGTACCCTTCCACCCATTGCCTCATAATCTTTTAAACGTTTAAATTAGCTATTTTTGCACACATTGCCTTGTAATCTTTGTCAATTGACGTCGTGTTTGACAATTAGTCTGACGTGAAATTGGTGCGTTTTAATTTCCCTTTTAATATCACGAACGTGATGTCAAGCCATAACAACCCGAAACTTGAAACTACAACTAATTGTGAAGTCTCCGTAAATGCAACTCTGCGTCATGAGTACCAGTGCGTTTTTTGTCTCTGGCGAAACTCAGCCAGATACACTCCCTAAAACGTACCACGTGTGTGAAGAGCTGGAACCTCAACTACCTCCCAAAAATTGCACTGATGAGTAGATATTGATTTTGAGAATGTACCACACACCACCACAACATCAATTATAGTTCCAACCCTGAATCCTAATAATGCATTCATTAGTGTGTTGGAATCCTCGTTACGTTGTTAATAAGAGTATATAAAGATCTGAACATTTTTCATAAGACAAAGTATGCTTTAGCGCTTCAATTGATGTCGTACCGTACAACTGAACTGATCACGAACCCTAAATTTGGAGATCGCACTACCCGTGTAACTAACCCGAACACACAAACATAATAATCCGTGATTGAGCACAGATCTGCGACCCATTTCTTGGATCGGAAATATTCACTAAAATTAAAAGAATTAGCACTCAAGAGATTGAAAAGTTTGAGCCTCTGAACTTCAAACTCTTCAACTGATGATGCTTTGGAATTCAGTGGCCGAATGGCAAATACTTTGAGTTAACTACCTTTTCTTTTGCGATTGGAAGAAAATTCAATGTCTCCATGAAAAAGAAAAGAAACTGGGTTACCTGGGAGAGAGGATTGGGGGGCCGAACCGAATTTCGAGAGTGATTCATAGTAAATAGGACGCCCCAAATAGTACGAGAGCATGAGCACCACCACCACCGCACCCACTTGAATGAACACTGTCAACGGCTTCATCGCGCACCACCTCCTCTCCAAAATCAATTTTAACACAGCTTCATTTTCATCTCCCCCGAATCATTCGATGCAGTAGTCCGCAATTTCGAGATCACACATCCACCAATAGCTCCATCACGACGAAAGTAGAAAAAAAAGAAGAAGTACAATAATTAAAGCAAAGCGTAGAGGGTCGACTCGTAGTCAGTTCCAAAACCCTCAACCTCCACGGATTGCCATTTTCGGCATGACCACCTGGCATCATAGGACCCTTGAAATCGGGATCTGCTGCTACCCCATTGCCCAGGACGAATACAGTGACCCTCTACACGGTATTACTTTACATTACATCCCCGGAATTGCCAAGAAAAGGCGGGGCCACCCAAGCTTGGCTGAATCGCTGCATAGCAGCAGATTGAGCGACGAGAATTGATTCACAGCTTCACCCCGCAAAAGCTCAGAATCCAAACGAGGCTGAACGTGCATATCGGGCAACATTTCGTCCCCCAAAAAATTCAGCGCAGAAAATGTGAGAATTGTGAATTGTGGAGTGATTAAGCCAACGAATTTTGTGAGTTTCGGCAGTTCAGGAGGTGGTTGTGCGCGGGGCGTCAACTGCAGAGCAAGAAAATGGAACAGTCAAAAGAATCTGAGAGGACGACTTGGTGCGCCATTTTTAAATGATATTGTCATCAACAGGAGCAAGAACAGAAGCAGCCGGCAGCTGCCTCACAGCCTGACAGCGAACAAGACGACGAAGATCAAGACGACGACGAAGATTAAGACGACGACGAAGATCAAGACGACGACGAAGATCAAGACGACGACGAAGATCAAGACGACGACGAAGATCAAGACCACGACGAAGATCAAGACCACGACGAAGATCAAGACCACGACGAAGATCAACACGACGACGAAGATCGAGACGATGACGAAGATCAAGACCACGACGAAGATCAAGACCACGACGAAGATCAAGACCACGACGAAGATCAAGACCACGACGAAGATCAAGACCACGACGAAGATCAAGACCACGACGAAGATCAACACGACG
>CAXARX010000651.1:0-16636 GCA_963971425.1 Bryoerythrophyllum caledonicum | reverse complement strand
TGACTCTGGCGGTATATTGAGATATGAATTTTTTAAAACAAAATAGAACAACCTAAATTGAAATATAGATGTATAAATGGATTAGTAATAGTACAGGAGAAGTGGTACTAATCATTTATTATTTATTTATTTAAGGATTAACATCCTGCGGCTTTTAATGTCGGGGGTGCTCTAAACAAGTGTGGACGGGGATTTCCAGTAAGTTATAATTAATAGTCATGGCCATCCATGACCCATCGATGGGTCATAAATGTCACTGCTTACTTGCTCCGACTGCATCAAGTGTGTCTGCTTTGTCTTCTCGGTCTCTGTATGCATGTTCTGCAAGGCGGCCTTGAGGCTCTTGCAAATTTTCTTGCGCGCCTCGCAGAAGCTCTATCTCGACGAATTCCTTCGTTCGTTGCTTGCGCTCTACAGACTGTTCTTTTAACGTTTTTTCAAACTCTTACACTGCCAATTCTGTGGACTTTTGTGCTATTTTCGAGGTTGGATACGTAGTGAATATATATATATATATTTTGAGAGGTTTATCGAAGTTGTCGATTGGCAAATGGAATGGACAACTCGTCCGCTGAAACCTTGGAGCCGTGGAGCAACTGGAATGAATCATCACCACCAGAGAAGCCTCATCATCAGCGCTCGGCTAGTTACCCGCTTAGGCGGCCTCATCAAACAAACAGTAGACCACAGGAGACGGTTGTGGTTGCCGATGGATTACATAAGGACGATGTGCTGAATCTAAATCACAGTCATCATATAGTCATTAATGGTAATAGCGTCATTAATAAATGCAGCGGCGGTTTGAATAGGAGGGCGAGTTTCGGGGAGAAAGCAAGTGTACCGAAGATTTGGAAGACGTCGTCCACCGTCTACCGAATACTTATCTCACTCGTGGTTGCTTTTTTCCTCGTTGTAACTGTCGCCCATGGATTTGTGTTTCTTCTGTTTCGGCGCACGGACTTGCAAGCCGAATCCCTGGAGATTTTTCCCCGCGTGTTTGGCACCGAACTGACAACTATCTCCAGTGAAGATGTGCGATTTGTGCCTCGTACCGTTGTGGAGCGATTATTACTGTCAAAAGGGAGAGCCACTGTAGCTGAGTTGAGAAAAGAAACGCGATCTCCTGTTCGATTGCCGCGGCTTGCTTTGGTATGCATAAGTCCTTTTCAGTCCTTCTCGTTCATCAAGAGGAACGATTTAGTGTAAGAGCGATTTTGTGATGTCAGCGCTCTGCTGGTAGTTTTGCAGTTATTGGAGATTCTTAAGTATTGACAGCGATTTGTGTGTTTAAAGCTCAAAAAAGTAATTAGGTGTTACGAGAACATCGGTCTTTTCCTTCGATTTCAATTCTGCGAGAAATCTTCCCAATTGAATCGTAACTGCTTTCAGAAGTGAACTTGTTTTTTACCAACGATGAGCAGAAGTGGTCGATGACATCTTGTAGGGAAATCTTTCGGGAAGTTTAGCTTAGTATCGGTGTTTGATGTAGGAAAGCCAATTAGGTCTTCTAAAAAACCAGCTGTAGTATTGGATAGCTCATCAGTAATCTCCAACCATAGGTATTTATGTCATAGTTCCTGAGAGGCAAATCGCACTACTAACTATGCGTAGTGTACCTTTTCATCAACCCGAGCACGTCCTGTGCTAGGGCAGAGCTGTAGAGGCAACGCGACGGTGATAGTTTAAGTAACATTTAACACCCTCCCACCGTATCCTCTCTAATTGCTGATTAGAGAAGAATTTGTTTGCGAGAAAACTATGGATGATGTTGCACCGATTCTGAATTTCAACGATTCATGAGTTATGTTTTGTATCCTTGCAGGCATGTCCAAATCTTGAGATGAATCCCCTCTCTCTTTACATGATCACAATCGCGGCTGGACTGCAACAACTAGGCTATAACCTGGAGGTAAATATAGAAACTAATATTAATGTGCTTTTCTCTTTGCCAAAGGCCACTGGGTTTTCAGTCGTCAACTGCGAATTCTGACTGCGTGCATCTTAAATAACATTCATGAACAACTGCTGGAGTTCCTTAATGGAACAAAACCATTAAAATCGTCCCTAAAATTTTGAATGTAATACGATGACTGCTTTGAGTTCGAGCTTTTTCTAAAGAATTCTTCGTTGATTGACACGGAAATTTAAGGATGCCTCACTGATAAAATCTGTAGGTGCACACCTTGAAAGATGGAGAGCTTCGATCCACTTGGGAGGCGTTAGGTGTGCCTGTCAGGCATCTAAAAGTCAACGTTGATAATGTAACAGGCGTCGACTGGCTTAAGTGAGTTCGGCATTGCATCCTGGAATCATTGATTTTTTTTTTTCCATTTTTAGCCGATAGATTGTCTACAACACCAGAGGAGTGCTGTTGTTTGAATAGGAAATGGATCGTGAAAGGCAAGGGAGCTACGTTTCTTATTCAACCTGCAAGAAATTCAGTCAACGCTAGGTTTTGTCAAATAGTAACATCAGGCCGGTAGGAAGCCGTGGTGTCCGGTCAAATTTATGGAGTGTTCTCGTGTTGCGCAGCTATGAAGGTGTCATTGCATTTTCCGTCCACACGAAGGCTGTCCTAAATTGGTATGTACTTATCTTCTGTCCCAAGGCGATCCTGAGGTCTCTGACAGGATCACATTTTTTCCATTTTTCAGCATTTCGCTTCTACGCAATGTTTCGATTTAAAATTCCGCCTTTTCCGAAGCTTGAAAACCTAATGCCTACTGTGATATGTTGATCCAGCCTTGCTCAGGAGCCCTTCATAAATATTCCAGTTGTATGGGTAATCACCGATGATTCGTTAGGGCGACGTCTTGGAGATTACGATTCAGTTGCTGCAAAGGGACTCATATCGGACTGGAGACACAGTTTCAAACGGGGCCGACGTAGTGGTTTTCCAAGATTATGCACTTCCGGTACGCTTCGAACGAGCTATGTCGCCCTATGGCACCAAAACTATTTTTCCGTCCCGATAGATTCATGTAACTTGACTATTTTGATTTATTGAGGGCCTAATTATTTTAAAAGCTTTTACTGCATTATAAATTGTTTTATGACTTTTGCTGCATTATCGAGACCCGATCATTTTATTGAACTGGTCAGTGGTCATATACTATGCTGTCCGCTCTGTTTTTATGTCCATGTTTTTTTTTGGCTTGTCAACTTAGAGTTGATACGTATTTGCATTTGCATTTGATGTATTTACTCTCTTTGTGGTGAGTAATAGAATTTAAGTCATCTGTTGTAATCCTACCAATAAACAGCTCAAAAGACATCCCTCCATTAGATTCACGTGATTCTTAATGTTGAGTTAATGGACGTCAGATTCGTATAAACTTCATGATAAGTTAATGTTAGTGTAATAAAACCGTGTTAAATCAATGTTGGCTTGATGTAATAGTTATTGGCATTAACTTGATGTTACATACAAGTCACGGGGAACTACCCGCAGTTGATTTTGTGTAACTCTGTAGTTCCACACTTTTAGGTGAATTTGGGGAGAGGAATTAAATGGTGACCCGGTGACAGCTTTTGTTCTCATAATTGTATGTGTACCTGCAGATGATTTATACCATGCTAGACACCGGAAATTTTTTCGTCATTCCAGGGTCCCCTGAAGAAGTATGGACGGCCGAAGCGTACAAGCTTAATCATTCTCGAGAAAGCTTACGTGCACAACACAGATTGCGGTCTGAGGACTTCGTGATCGCTGTTGTCGGAAGCCCTTTTCTTTACCAAGGGTTGTGGAGAGAGCATGCTCTTGTGATGCGGGCATTGGCGAGGGCCAAATTAAAAATCGATGACGCGACGTCAACAGGTGGTAGGCGTGTTCAGCTTTTGATCGTCGGCCATGGCAACCAGTCCAGCAGCTACGGTGCCACCTTACAGGTAACTACTGATGTCTTTCTTTTCTGCACCAATGCATCCGATGTGCGTTCGTATCAGAAATTGAGAGGGTTACATGCAGATTTCGTTTTACTGAATAGGCAACCGTCTCGGGTGGTTTAGTGTAGTGTTATGAGCAACACCTCTGGTTTTCGTATGAATGGATAGTGATGGATTTGAACCGATCAAATCAGGGTTAGATTGATTTTAGGCGATGACATTGTTACTTTGCACCGCAGGTTATGGCTGAGCATCTTGGGTTGGAGAAGGGTACAGTAACTTATGTAGGTGCTGGTGAGGATGTGACTGGCATGTTGTGGATGTCGGATGCTGTTGTATATGGCTCGTTCCGTGATGAACAGGCGTTCCCATCGATCCTAAATCGAGCCATGAGCTTGCAGCGGCCTGTGATCGCACCAAATCGAAGTGCGTTTCGAGAACAAGTAAGATTGGATGAGTGGGGTTGGTGGAATTACTTTGTTGACATGTATTGGTGGAGTTCGTATAAGTTACATGTAAACACGTCAGTCATTTAGCAGAGGGTAACTTAGTTTATTGTATGAAGAATGCCAGTTCGTTTGTGGTTTTACGGTGCTTTTGGAAATTAGACTGGAAATGATACCCGGACTATTATTGATTATGTAAGTGTGTGACACAGATTGTACATGAAAAAAGTGGGTTTCTCTTTCCAGTAGGAGATGACTTGAAACTGAGTGAGGCTTTTGTACGTGTACAAAACGACAAGTCAGTGGAAGCGATTGCTTCGAATGGGCAGTCCAAGGCTCGGAACATGTTTGCTTCAAATTTGAGCCTGAGTTATGGGGAACTTTTGGAGAGCATATTAGAATTCCCCGTAGAAGCAGAACTACCGCGCCCATTAGATGAAGCTGTGAAGAGTTCGAAAGGAGAATGGTCTTGGGATACATTCTTCCCAGCGGGTGCTCGTTTCCGAGAGTCTTCTCGGTCCCGGATGGAGGATCCCGTGCTTGAGGAGAATGATGTGGGTTCTGGAATAATCGAGATGTTGGAGCACCAGTGGATGCTACAACATACACTGAACAGTAGCGAAGTTCAGAATATCAGTGACAAAGTTGCTTTTGCTAAGTCGATTGAGGACGGGGATTTTGTGAGTGGTTTCGATCTGGATGAAGCGAAAACAATGGAGAAGGACCTAGAAGCAGATCTAATCGAGCGTGACGAGGTACCTCCGTTTTATATACTGTAACTTGCACTTGATTCATGACCGATTTGAAGTAATTATTGTTTATCTTAAAGGGTCCACAGATTGAAAAAAGATTGAACATATATCACTTGAGTTGGGCGTCTCCTCTGGGGTTTTTACAATTTTTAGCAAATTCTGCACGGTCATTGGTTGACTGGGCAATTCTAGACATGTACTATTCTCTTCCATAATTTGTCTCCTGGTTTACCTCTGCAGCTAGACGATAGGAAAGTACAATTGCAATCTACTTGGGAAGATGTCACGAAGTTGGTAAAGAAGACAGAGGTGCACAAGGATGACGTAAAAGAACGATCTGATGCAGAAATTCGGCGCAGTGGACAACCCTTGTGCATATATGAACCATATCATGGTGAAGGTGCATGGGCGTTCCTTCACGACGAGAACACACTTTATCGAGGCGTTAGTCTGGTAAGCAATTTCACCATGTACTTAGTAGCGAGAAGTAGAGGTCGTTGGCTAATTTTCCATTCTCGTTCAGTTGGTTCTTGTTTGGGTAGAAGTGAGGTCATCGAACGAAGGTATTCGATCAATAAGCGATCTGTTTAAGTGTAGCTTTCACCTGCTGTTCACGCCGTCTCACCAGCTTGCATATAACTTGAGATACTCATGCACTGCGAAGATGTGGTAAGATGTGCACTGGACATTTGTCTTATTTGGATCTCACAAGTATACATCCCACTATATTCGCATGTGTGCGTCATGATATTAGACTAGATTTTTTGATCTCAACTCCGAGCAGATTGTGTTTTTCTCTGAATTATTTTTTATTTTTGTGATGCAGTCAACTCGTGCTAGGCGTCCAGGAGATGACGACGTTGACGCCCAAGAACGACTGCCCGGCCTCCTAAAAGACTCTTACTATCGCAACGTTTTGTGTGAATATGGTGCCTTCTTTGCGATCGCCGATCGAATTGACTCATTGCACAAACATCCATGGATCGGTTTTCAGCAATGGCGAGCATCGAGCAAAAATGTGCGTTTATTTATCTATGTAGTATGACAGATGATACTGGTACTATCTTCTTAATGCTGCTCTGGTTCAGGATGTATTCTCACGATCATAGAAGTAGTTGGTAAAGTCCATTGACGAAGTAAAGGTGAATGCAGGTTGCACTAACTGCTGCAGCTGAAGCTGCCTTGAGCGAAGTAGTGAATAATGGAAGAGACGGTGATGCTATCTACTTCTGGGCTCGTACTGACGGTCATGCTGGTACATCGCACCGGAAATCTCTTATGGAGCAACCAGAGGATTTCTGGGCTTACTGCGATTCTATCAACGCTGGCAAATGCAGGTATGGCAGAACCTGGTTGCTTCACGTCGGAATTTTATTTTCTTTCTCAAGTGGTTGAAGAGACACAAGAAACTTTGAACAGATCACCGGGTAGTAAATGGTACAACAATGGTGGTGAAATCATGGTGAATACCTTCTAAACAAATTGCTTTATTTAGAACGTATTCACCATGATTTCACCACCTTTGTTGTACCATTTACTACCCGGTGATCTGTTCAAAGTTTCTTGTGGAGAGATAGGACTTGTTTTATGATTACAGCTAATGGGAGGGCAGTAAATGCATCCGTGGATCGTGAAAGATCATGCTTCTAGTAGAAAGTAAAGCGCAGAATTAAGATCTTCTATTGGCCGTTTTAAAAAACTACTTGGGTAGAAATTGAGCTTCTTTGCATGCGGGAAGCTGCCTTATATGTAGAAATTGCGTGTTGCTTGTTAATTTATTGTTTTTCAAGTCTACGAAATGATGAGGCATGAGGGGCAACGGAAAGAGAAACTGAAATGTAGTGTTCATCCTGCAGGGAGGCTTACGCTGGGTCTTTGAGGCGCATGTATGGTCTGCCTTCTAATTGGACAAATTTGCCGCCAATGCCAGCTGATGGTGGTACATGGTCTGCCTTGCATTCCTGGGCTATGCCCACATCTTCTTTTGAGGAGTTCATACTATTTGCCAGGTAATTTCTTGCTATGATGTAATGCCCTATCCTCGAGTATACATGTGTTCACAATGGCATGCAGCGAAGCATCTCTGGTCGCACCTCGTCTTTCTCGTTGTCCCATCTTTCGGACTCCGAAGTTAGTAATCCACGATAGTTGTATGGGACGGAATTTATACGCCCCCTCTACAAGAGCTCAAACGTTCCAGAACTGTATATCTCCGAAAATTTTAATTAGTGTTTTGACAGCTATATTTGTGCTTCTGAGAAGCCATTTACCAAGTGGTCCAGAAGGCATTCTTTTGCCGTACGCCATCTTTTTTGTGATCCCGATGATTATTGATGTTGTCAAATGGTTGTGCTGGACAGGATATTTGTGGATGCGCTGGATTCCCAGTATTATAAAGAGCATCATGATCTTGGAAGCTGTCGTTTTGTAAGGTTTCAGCGCGAGGTACGAATTCAAGTCCGATTTCTCATTGCAGCTTCTGAAGTTGAATCGTTTTGTATACTTCTAGTGAATTTATTTATTCTGGGGTTTTATATTGCGTCAGAGGACTCTGAACATCGGAGTAATCAATAGTTTATCCTGTTCCTTTCTTCTTGTAGGGTCAGCAGTGCTACTGTCGGCTGCTGGAAGGACTCGTCAACGTATGGGCATATCACAGCGCTCGGCGTATGATTTATGTGAATCCTCAAACAGGAAAAATGGAAGAGCAGCATGCATTAGAATCACGTCACGGTAAAATGTGGGTTAAATTTTTCAGTTTGAATACCCTTAAGACCTTGGATGAGGACCTTGCAGAGGCAGCTGATGATGGAGACCATCCAAGGAATAGGTGGTTGTGGCCACAAACAGGTGAGGTGTACTGGCAAGGGATTGCTGAACATGAACGGCAAGACCGTTTGAGATTGAAGCTGGATAAGAGACAGAAGTTGAAGGAGAAGTTGGCTCGAATGAGAAATAAATCCAGGCAAAAGCCCCTGGGAAAATACATCAAACCTCCTCCAGGAATAGGATTCCTACCCCCTCTGGATGAACCAGGTTGAGTAAGTCAACGCAAGGAGCAGGGTGGTTTTATTCTGGACAAAGATTTTGGTCCCGGTGGTGGTGGTATCGTACTTCGTTGAATTTATTCTCAGTGAAGATTTACAGGCCGTAAAGTAAACCTACAGTACTCTAACGGAAGAGCCCCTAAATGTTGGCACACCTCGTCGTGCAACGGGGACACCTCTTGGCATCACCTAACCTTTTTGGTACCCTTCCCAAGGTCCATGTTCGTAGGCAGTGCATTACGTGAATTGGCTCTGGATAAGAGTCATTGACCGAGTCGGGGCCTTTTCACTCCCAATGAAGCAGCAATTATGCAGCAATTCAACAACCACACCTGGAGATATCGAGTTAACACGAGACGCGGGATGTGACAAGATGCGAATTCGGAGGTCTCATTTATTTCATTGAAGGAAATTATGAGTGTAATACGGAACTGTTGGACGTAGAAGGCTACTATACGGATGCAAATGGACAATTCAGCAGGCAATGTGTGTTGCCTTCGAAGCGCTTATCCTTATGCTACATTGCAATAGTGCATGTTACGAACGGGTAATAGTGGCACTGTATAGAGGTTCAAATGACACTACAAGTCAATTGAGCAGGTGAACTATATTTTTTTCCAGCACGGGTTATACCCTGAAGGTATGTCCCAGTTGTAAGTGCAAAACGGAGGTGCATCCTCCGACTGAGGTACATCCTCTGACTGTGACCAATGATTCTTTTCCTACTGTACATTAGTCAGGGAACAGCTGTCAATATAGTAAGCATAGAATCTCAAACAAGTAGAATGGTCACCAAATTTGTTCCTATTGAACATTGTACTTTTAAGTCCAGAAGTCTTTTCGTTGAGGGACGGACAGCATAATTACAAAACGGTGGCTCAATTTTGAGCGTGTTACATACATTCTTGCGTACACTAAATCCGCTTGGCGCATTTTAGTATCCCCGATTTCCATTTACAAAACAACTTTCTAGTATCTAACACGCTGATCTGAGCTACTGGCGCTTGATTTAAACTTTACGCATGAAGATGATTCTTTTTGAATCTGAGTCCAACTATTGAAGTGAAGCTTCTATAGTTGGACTACCTCTAGTTTCTACTCCAATTTGAAATTTCCACAAATCCTAAAAATTGAATGATTTATTGCAATTTGAAGTTTGGGCCTACATCCATGGTCTATTGATTTTTTAATCTTGCAATGCTATGGTGAAAAAAAATTCACGGAGATAATCTTCATTGTGATTTATCCCATTATTGAAATTTTGGCATAATTGAATCTATATTGTAATTGATACTAGTGACCTGTGTTGTTGCCACAAAATGTCATCCTGTGCATATGATCGAATTAGAAGTGCAATTGTCTGAAAGTTTCACTTACTTTCTATTTTTCTAAATTTTCTTATTATTGGTAGCCATAAATACTTTGAAATTCCATAATTTTTGCATGGTTTGTCAAAACGCTACGAAACAAAGTATGAACACCCCTCCTCTTTGAATACTTTTCAACGATATCACATACATCTTCAACAGACACGTGGTCCATGAGAAGTTCTCTAAAGCAATACAAAACAAATTAAAATAAAACAAAACAATACAAAACAAAGCAAAGCAAAACAAACAACTTAATTTAATGTGTAGATTGAGGGGTGATTAAGAGTTAGGAGACAAAATGGCTCTGAACCTAATAAAAATTTATTTCCATGTGTAGGATTAATATTAAAACTTCAGAATATACAATATTCATAGTTTTTGGTACATGTTCTGAAAGAAGCACTTTCAACAAATAAATAGATGTTGTCCAAGAAAGTCCTACATACAATTGACTATGGGGAAAAACCGGAGTCCGCAAATCTACACCAAAATGTCTAATAGATTGACCTTGAGATTTGTTGATTGTCATAAAAAAAGCTAGTTTCACAAGAATTTGTCGTTTAGAGAATTTAAAAGGTATTTATGTTGTTACTTGCAGTCTAATACTTGGGATGAATATAGTTTCTCTTGCATGGCTTCTTGTTAAGATCCGAGCTTCAATAACACGGTTGCTTAAGAGTATGACTATAAGTCGTGAACCATTACAAAGACCATGTTTTGGGGCAATATTTCGAAGCAACATTATGGGACATCCAACGTTAAGTTCAAGTTTTGAAGGTGACAATCCAAACAACTCTAAAGAATTGAGGTATTTAGTAGGATAAATATTATGACTATTTCTAAGACTGCAAAGTCTTCTGTCAAAAAGGTTTGAGACACCCTTGGGAATATTTGTAGGACTTTTTTAGTTGATATTGTCAACAACTTCATTTCAAGTGAATAAAACGATTCGTCCTTTAAAATATTCATTGTTTTGTGAAGGAATATTTTGCATACCACCAAAAATTTCTTAAATGAGGGACACAATTCCTTGACTAATCACTATTTCTTTAGGTAGCAATATACATCCATTTGGATCATTTGGAATGTGACCACTTCCAACTTCAAGGAGCCAATTTGCAAAATTTCGATTTTCCAAAGAAGTTGTGAAACACATATTTTGTTGCAACCTTAATATGCTAATTCTTTGCCATAACATTGATCTTCGAAGAGAAGCTACTACTATTTGTGCTCTAATCCTTTCACAATAATCAGTAGAATCTGACGAAAGTCGCCTCCAAAACCTACATTCATACCTCCAAAAGCCCTACCATCATTATGAAGGTCACGCAATGTATGGTCAACTCCCTCTGAACAATAACAGTGTTGCAAGGGAACTTCATTCCATATGATCAATGATACTTTACAAAGATCTATGCCATCTGATGTTTTATCAATTGCACGTATTGAGTTTTCATTGATTTCAGTTGGAAGTTTGAAAGTTGAATGAATTGTTCGTCCACCGTGAAGTAGAAGCGCAACAATAAGACACGATGGTACACATATTACAATCTTCTCTTCGCTGCAAAGTTTTGCTGCAATTGTATTATACAAAAATGTCTTCCGTGTTCCAGCTAGTCAATCAAGGAAAAATGTCCGTCCACTGTGTTCATTCACTGATGTTATGATTTTTTGATAAACAATAGTTTGTTCTACGTTCAGTTGATCTGAGGTACATGTTCATTGATGACAGATATAAGATCATTTTCATTCCAATCAAATTGTTTAGCAATCAAAGAATTGGAACGATGAAGGTTCCATTGAAGTATTGATTGTCACATTCCCTGTATGTTGGCCAAAGATTTATTGTATTCATTTCTTAAAATCTCATATGTAAGAAACAATTCATAATCAAATTCTTCATCCTCACTAGGATCCTCTTCCAAGTGTTGTATTTGTAGTTGATGTCTTAGATCATCACACAAATGAAGCGGAAATTGTTGCTACAAATTTGCAGGCTCATTTTGTAAGCAATGAACTAGTAATGTT
Organism: Bryoerythrophyllum caledonicum; assembly: GCA_963971425.1. NCBI lineage: Eukaryota > Viridiplantae > Streptophyta > Bryopsida > Pottiales > Pottiaceae > Bryoerythrophyllum > Bryoerythrophyllum caledonicum. The sequence continues at coordinate 5,108 of CAXARX010000651.1, read as the reverse complement.
AGAAACAAAGCTCGAAATTGTGATCCTCATAGTATGAGAGAAGCTTCTTGTAGACATGTAACCAACTCTATCATTTTCCAATAATCCTCTTGCTAAACACGCCTCTTTAAATGTGTTGTAAAGACGACCATTCACTGTTTGCAAATCTTCGTATGATAGTGGTCTAGGTACAGTTATCAGAAATAAACGTAGATAGTATCGTTCTCCAGCTCTTGGATCTGCAAAGTAGAGTCTTCCCAATAGAAAACCAATTTGTTTAGGGATCCATTCTTTTGTAAATGTCTTCCACACATAGTATAGATGAAACTCTAAATATGTGTATTGTCAAGCATTTGTGTCTATTGCACAGCTTGCCAAAACTTGTAAAACTTGTCAATGTAGTAGTCTTGCGTTATGTTCTTCGAAGAGCTTTTGCAGCATTGTCCTTAGATTTGAAGACTACTCTATGGATCCCGGTAAATGTAAAGCAAGTTATACCACATTAGGACATTCTTCATGCACATCCGTTGCAAAAAGTTGCCAAACACCTTCAGGGGCACTAACATATCGAGCATTCAAATACAAGACTACTTCATTAGGTTCACGACAGAAGCGCATAGTTGTGCGATCGTGACTTTTGTAAATATATTTATGAATATATTTCATTGTACGAATTGAAGCACAAACTTTAATGTGTTGATATGAAATCCATATTTTTGAGATATATACGGATTGTAACGTACATCACGATTATTGACAAAAAACCAAGTACTTCATAGCCTCGACCAAATGTTTTTGTATCCATCCCAAGCAGGCTTACTCCGTGATTGCCTATGCATCAACAATAAACAATGGAATAATTTTCCTCCACACAGTATTGTAGAAAATCTATATGAGAAAAATTCCATTTGAGTGATGTATATTGTTGTGCTCTTACTATTGCATGAGGGATGATTGGATGCCGACGAAGTTCTCTATAAAAAAATAACACCACATAATGTGGGATGACATTTACTTAGGCATTGAAGTGCTCCTCTAAGAAAACGTATGACAATAGCACAGGTTGCATTTGGACTATCGCCATTTCTTAACAAAATCAAAGCTATCTCATCAGCTTGTGAAAGATTACCATGTTAAAATGAAAATTCATTGCCAAATCGGGGTTATTTTTTTCATTCAAGTAGCGTGAGCTGTCAACCTTCATTGAAGATTCTCTTTCCCGGGCTTTTGAACGATAACAACCTTCATCACGTTATCTAGATGTCTAGGCACCATATAAAAATTAATTTTTTAAAAAACCAATATAACTTATTTTAAATGTCTAAACCGACCTTTACATACTATGGAAATAATCACATGCGCCTTCGCTAAAACCAGTATAGTCGACAAATGGTAGTATAACAACTTATCATAGTTGAATTGAAAAAAAAAGTAATAGTTGTTCCTAAGTCTCTTTACTTTTATTTTATTTTTAAATTTTAAATTATTGGTAGGCTTAAATACTTCGAAATTCCATAACCTTTCATGATTAGGTTCAAGCGACACAAAACAAAGTCTCCATATGTCTCTTCATTGAACACTTTTCAATGGTACAACACACATTGCTAGCAAACATCCAATCTATGAGATTTCAATTTTTAAACAAAACAATCCAAAACAAACAACTTAATTGAATGTATAGATTAGTAGAAGTTTAGAAGTGGTAGTAGTCTTTAAATCTCAAATCTAAATAATAGTATACGCTGTTATCACAACCAATATAGAAGAATCAGTAAACCAACTTATCATAATAGTATAGTCTAAGAAGTCATAGTTGTCTTTAAGTCTCTTTTACTTTCTAATACCAAAATTTATAATTATTGGAAAGATTTATCTCTTAAGTCTTTTTAACTTTTTATTTTTTTCAAAATTTTCAAAATTTTGCAATGATCGCAAAAATCTTTACTTAGTTCATGATGTATTTGAGTTATTCGTAAAGTACTCTAAACCGGGGTTTAAACCCATGAGTTCTGTGAAAAAGTCGGTTGAGTTTAAAAAGTCGAATTAAAAGTGGATATGAAATTTATTTTTCCATCAAAATGGTGCCTAAAAAAGTTTGGTCCCGACTTTTGAAGTCGTGTGACATAAGTATCTTGCCAAAAAGTTTGACGCTTTAACTATAGTTGCCTTTTCAACTTCCAAAAAAGTCATGCTCAAAGTGGGGGGGACTTTACAAATAACTCAATTAAGTTCTAAATAAAACAAAACAAAACAAACAATCTAATTTAATGCATAGATGTCATGTGCCGTTGCCACAAAATGTCTTCCATACATAGAATCAAATAATTAGTAGCTATAAATACTTAAAAATTCCATAACTTTTGTATGGTTTGTCAAAACAAAATACGGACACCCCTCTTCATTGAGCACTTTTCAACAACAATACACACACCCTCCAACGAACACCTAGTTCATGAGATATGAGTTCTCTTAAATATTACAAAAAAAACAAAAAAAAACAAACAACCTAGTTTATTATATAAATGACTAATGTTGTTGCCACAAAATGTCTCTTGTGCACAAGATTATATGTCTTGCGTTGTTGCCACAAAATGTCTCCCGTATATACAATCAAATTAATATTAGTCATATAAAAGTGATAGTAGTAGCAATTGTCTCTAAGTTTCATTTACTTTCTATTTTAATTTTTTTTCTAATTATCAATAGTCATAAATACTATGAAATTCTATAACTTTTGCAAGGTTTGTTGAAATGTCACCAAAAAAATAAAATTGAGCACCTCTCCTTGTTAAGCACTTTTCAACAATACTACATACACTACCAAGAGACACCCAATCCATAAGATGAGTTCTCTAAAAACAAATAGCCTAATTTCATATATAAATACATTTCCATAACAATAACTTCAAAAAAAATTATAATAATTTCAGATTTTCACCAAAATGTATGGATAAATGTATGGATAAGTCTTTGACATGTAGTATGTGCATGCCATTATATACTAAAAAATTTATATTATTATATTTTCAAATTAATTACAATGCCAAAATAATTTATGGAATTTAATTCTAATTCCATGAACATTCCGGAGGTAATAAGGTCCGGCCTTTGAGGGTTCTGTGAAATATATCAGCTCCTAACCAGCCAGTATTCTCTCTAATAAGATGCAACGTACACAACTTCCTTGGGTTACGTGTAGACAACTCAAGTATTCCATCTTTAAGTGCAACTTTCTATCGTAACTTAACAATCACCGTACCTTGCACTTAAGAGGAATATCCCAAAAGTCATTACCGTTTGCTTTGCTGGGTGCATTTCACACCTTTCCTGAAGTAGGAAAAGCCATAGCCACTCCACGGTCTTTCTCCTTCCATTGTGAAGTGACTGTCTTTATCTGTGTGAAGAAATGCACTCCAGCTTTCCCATAGAAATTGAGGTCACCGGCAAACGAACCCCTGGAGCCTGAGAAGGAGAAGAAAGGCAATGGCACTGGAATGGGGACGTTAATGCCCACTTGACCAGCATCAACCTCGTGCTGGAAAGCTCTTGCAGCAGCCCCCGACTTGGTAAAAATCGCTGTTCCATTGCCATACTTGTTCTGATTCACAATCTCTATTGCGTCTTGAAGCGTAGCAGCCTCCATGCACAAAAGCACAGGGCCAAAAATTTCCTGCTTGTAACATTCCATGTCCGTAGTCACGTCTGCCAAGATCGTTGGACCCACGAAATTCCCTTGTTCATATCCACGAACCTGGAACATATCCACCCCAATATCATGTCACCAGACAGCATTATAGCAAAGTGAAGGAGATTGTGGAGAATAGTGATTTAAGCGATTTTAGGGTTACTGACCTTAATGTCACGGCCATCGAGGACAAGCCTAGCGCCAGCCTTGGCGCCCGATTCAACAAGGCTAAGGATTCGCTCCTTGGCTTGCTTGCTAATGACAGGACCCAAGTCAGCCCCAGCCTCGGTACCGCCAGTGACTTTGAGCTTGGAGCCCCTCTCCCGCAAGCCTGCTTCCCATCGCTTGGAATCGCCCACAAACACCGCAGTACTGATGGCCATGCATCGTTGTCCGGCGGCTCCAAACGCAGCCCCAACAAGCGCGTTCAAGGTGGCTTCAGGATCAGCATCAGGCATGATTACGGCATGGTTCTTGGCTCCCATGTTGCATTGCACGCGTTTGCCAGTGGCCGAGGCTCGCGAGTAGATGTGCATGCCCGCGACGTCCGAGCCTACGAATGAAACTGCTCGGATGTCCGGGTGGTCGCAGATTTGGTTCACCACGTCATGTGTCCCGTGCACGATGTTGAGCACTCCCGGTGGCAGCCCGGCCTCAGCTGCAAGCTCAGCCAGCAGCATTGCTGCGCCCGGGTCTTTCTCCGAGGGCTTCAGGATGTACGTGTTGCCTGTGGTCACCGCCATTGGGAACATCCACAACGGGATCATGGCTGGGAAATTGAATGGACAGATCCCTGCGCATACCCCCAGCGGCTGTCGGATGCTGTAAGTGTCGATCCCTGTGGAAACATTCTCCACATACTCCCCCATTTGTTGGTTTGCCATTCCGCATGCCTGCTCCACCACCTGTGCATGGAACAGTACCATAAGCTCGTGACCTAAAAAGTAACATAAGTGCACTCAGTCCTCGCTAATGAGGACATTGCCTCGGGAAATCCTATTCACCCTCTCGTGCCGGTTACTTCCTCAGTAATGCTTTCCACGTTTCCACGTTTTTAAATCTTCATCTATATACTTACAGGAATCTGATAGAGAAATGCAAAGACTGAATCTAGAATAGGACATTTGTGACTTCATGCAACCTTGGTATCCACAACATGACCGATTCTAAGGATATCGTGCAATTAAAGCGTATCATTGGAGCATTCGTTGCACGATAATTCCTTCAACTCAAATAACCTGAAAAGCTTTACACAGTTTGAAAGTTTTTTGAGAGAAAGGATAAATCTGATACATATCAGCTAAAAGCAAAAGCCTTGTTAACAAAAAAACAGCGCACAAGATATCTGTAAGCCAAATTAAGTGTATGGGGGTAAAGAATTGGTTCGAGGTATGGGCATGAATTGTTTTACCTCAAGGCCTCGGAAGACATCGCCACGGGCGTC
>CAXARX010000650.1:0-16964 GCA_963971425.1 Bryoerythrophyllum caledonicum | reverse complement strand
CTTTCTTAAGTCTCTCCGATATTTTGTTTTATAAAATATGTTTCCTGCTGTGGAGTGTGTTATCTACTTATCTCCGGTACTAAAGTTGCCTCTGGATTATTTGTTTTATCTTGTATTGTCACATATGACCTTGTAGTAATCATCTAGAATAAACTTCACCTTGTTTTCCGGCTGAATCTTGTGCAAATGCAGATCGGCTGCATCAGGTGCTCTTAAATGGCTAAAGGATAGACTTTGATAACTTGCGGAGCTTTAGACTCCAAGATCGTTTCTATCTTTTATAGATGCCAACCTACTCTGGTATTTCCTCCATTCTTTCGCCATCCTCCCAATGGAGGTGGGCTTCCTCATGCCTCCTCCAATTACTGTTTGCATAGACAGACTGAAATGATAAAAAATAGATGTTTATCCTAGTTCAATGAGTTCGTCAGCGTTAAAACATTCAATAGCCAGGTACTTGAGTACACTCAGAAATTTTTGTTGCGTTTTTAGGTTAGGGTACTCTATCGGTATCTGTTTGACATAGACAATTCAGATGTTCCATGAGCAACCTGCAGAGTGGCGTAGTTTTAATTTATCGGAGGACCTCCTGTAGAGGTAATGTAACATGAACTTGAAAGGTATTGAATTGGACTCTAGCTCTAAATCCCGATTTGATGTTGTGTACCTGTTGTGTACCTAATTCGAGTGATGTAGAATTTGATTAGAATTGTATTTTTTACAATATGATTGTTTAAATTTGTCATTTTAAAACCATGTATCCTTGGTCTCTTACTCTGTGAAAAGTTCAATATCATGTCTATAGAAAGAGTGCATGGATAAGACTTGGTGTTAACCTTTTGAGCACCTATATGAACACTCTGATTGTTCCAAGCGTTGATTTAAAGCATCCTGCTTTACAACCCGGAGGTTTGAGATAGGTGAGAATAGTGTGTCGCAGAACTGTGTCCAACTCTTGTAATTTTTAATGCAATCAACAATGTAGAGAAATTGACAATAGTTTGTGCTAAACCATAATTTGTGCAATAATAGCTTAAGCAAGCTACATTTTGATGGGAAAAAAGTGTCTCACATTAATATGTTCAAGAAAATTATCTTTATTGGAAACTATGTTTCTTGACTTAATTGTGCATCCTCTATCACAAAACATCTTTTTCCACTTGTCTTTACTAGGTGATATAGCTTGGATTTGTTTTGGCGAGCTCTTATGCAACTTTCTACACTCCTCTAGTATATAGGTTGTGTTAAGGTAAGAGAAAAATGAAGAAGAAGAGAGCTTTCGTGGTCTCTCCATATATATATATATATATATATATCGCTCTGAGGTAGGTGGGGTACATAAAGCGGCACCGGTGCAGTAAATGAATTGGCGCCTCTAGTTCTCACCTAATTCTTTCTGTCTTGTGAGCTACCCTGGATCTTGCCGTTACTTCTCTAGTCGCTCTATCTTAACACCCCTTCTCGACTATAGGAGTACCTTGTTAAAAACTCCTCCTCGGGCAAAACCCAGTGGGAAATCCCAGGTGGAGAAGAGTGTACCTTTTTTTAGGAGTGGTCGATTTCTTGGAGAGTTCTAATGCCCCTTGCTCGTATCAATTTGCGGTGTTTGTGAGCTGATAGTACCTTGGTCAGCATACCTGAAATGTTGTCGTTGGATTTGATCTTGGTGACGATGACTTGGTTTGTTTCCACGAGATCCTGCATAAATCCAAACAAAGTAGGGCTGATGTGTTTGGTGCGGTCTGCTTTGATGAATCTTGTGGTGACTTGAGCAACGGCGGCTGCGTTGTCTTCGTAGATGATTGTAGCTTGTTTGTCGTAGTTGGTCTTGCATTGTTCCGAGATGGCTTGGACCATGGTTCGAAGCCAAACGGCTTCTCTTGCGGCTTCGTGTAGCGCTAGTAATTCGGCGTGATTAGTTGATGTCGTTGTTGTCGATTGTTTAACGGATTTTCATGATATGGGCGCCCCATTTTTTATGAAGATGTATCCGGTTTGAGATTTGCCATTTACTTCGTCAGTCCGATAGCCCGCGTCTGTGTATCCTATGATGTTTGATTCTACGTTTTTGATAAAGTGAAGTCCAAGGTCTTCTGTTCCACGGAGGTAGCGCATCAAGTGCTTGATTCCTGCCCAATGCCGATGTGATCGTTTGCCGCTGTGGCGGGCGAGTACGTTGGTTGCTAATGCGATGTCGGGTCGCGTGTGTGTTGCGAGATAGATGAGGGCTCCGACTGGTGAGAGGTACCGTTGCTTGTCTATCTCATCCTCCTCCTCCTCGCAAGGTCGGTAAGGGTCTTGGCCAGTTTTGTTGCGTCCAATCATTGGTGCGGAAATGGGGTTCGCATCGGCCATGTTGAAGTACTTGAGGAGTTTCTTGACGTAGGACTCTTGGTGGAGTAGGATGTTGCCGTCTTGAAAGTGTTGGACTTGTAATCATAAACAAAAACTGGTCCGGCCAAGTAGTTTCATCTCGAATTGAGTAGTGAGTAAACTTTCAACTTCCATACATGTATTCATGGTGCCCATGAGGTTGATGTCGTCGACATAGACTGCGAGTATGACATATCCTGCATTTTTACAGAGAACAAAAATGCATGGGAGTGTTGTATAACAAGTGAAACCCTGGTCGGTTAGAAAACGTCGGAGATGATGGTACCATGTGCATCCGGCCTGCTTGGGTCCGTATACTGCCTTGCGGAGTTTTAAGCCGCTAAACTTTCCAACTTATGGAACCAGGTTATGGTCCAAGAAGTCTGGGGGAGGCCGGATGTAGAGGTCTTCGTCAAGTTCGCCATAGAGGTATGCTGTGACGACGTCTAGAAGCCTGGTGGTGAGGGTAAGTTGGATTGCTAGGCTTAGTAAATAGCGAAATGAGGAACAATCCATTACGGGTAAGTGGGTTTGGTCAAAATCTACACCAGGTCGTTGGCTTTGGCTTGTTCAAGGGTGAGTGGGTCCTGATCAAGACTCGTAAGTTTGGTTACAAAGGTTTCTACCTCATATTGGGAGTTGCTCTTGGGTGCTTTATGGTGTGATTCCGTTTCTGGTTGTGTGGGCTCTATGAGTGTGGGTTGGGTTCTGGTGCGGGTTTATTTGGAGGTATGGGGATGGATTGTGGCTGTTCGTTTCTTGGGAGGCGGCGGTGGCTTGAGATTGCCAAAGTCGGGGATAGGGTTTCGAAGGATACGGGCTCCTGAGTCAAAACTATCATGTATTTGGTTTGCTAGAGTGTGGAGGTGTAGGAGTTTCTGGACTTCTGTTTCTGAGATGGCAGTTCGTGGGTCAGGGTTCATAGTGAGTGATTCCGGGGCTCTGAATACGAGTGGCGAAGAGTTTGGTTGGTTTGGTAATGGAGAGAAGATGGTTTCTATAAACCTACAATTTCCAAAACACGCTTTGTGAACTGCCCCGGTAGTGGGAACTAAGTATCTGATCATGTTGGGTGAGTGGAAGCCTATGTATATGCCTTCTATTCTATGGGCGCTGATGGTACGAATCTGGGATTCGGGTGCTGGTATCCAGACTTGACATCCAAATATGCCGAGGTGACGGATATTGGGGATTCTTCCTGATACTAGCTCTAGTGAGGTTTGAGTGTTCAAGAGTGTGGGTTGGAGGCGTAGAAAGGTGGCGGCAGGGAAGACAACATGTCTCACATGTGTGCGGGTAAATGAGCATGAAGGAGTAATGGACGGATAATAAGTTGGATTTTCTTTATAAAAGCTTCTGCTAGTCCGTTCTGGGAGTGTTCATATGGGATGGAATACGTGAGCTCTATTCATGTTGCTATACAGTAATCTTCAAAGGTGTGTGATCTAAACTCTTTCGCATTGTCTATGCGTAGGGTTTTTATGGGTTTGTCTGGGAAATGGGTTCTAAATTTGATGAGCATCTCTAAGATTTTAGGAAATGCCATATTGCGGGTTATAAGCAATGAAACTTCTGAATGGCTGCCGGATGCATGGACAAGGACAAGGAAATATAAAAACTGACCTGCGAGTGGATTGATGGGACCGCAGATGTCTCCGTGGAGACGTTGGAGCAGTTGAGGAAGCTCTGTCGGGAGTCGTCACCGAGATGGGTGCTTTGCGTATTTCCCCTGGATGCAGGCTGTGCAGTCGGCAATCTTGTCTGCATCGCTTGTGCTCAGTGCGTAGCCGGTGAGGATAGGCAATATGCGGTGGAAAATGGTAGTCCCAGGATGTCCAAGTCGTTGGTACCATAGTTGTGCCTTGGGTAGTACCGAAAGGTTGCATGAGTGATTGTCAGTCGTTGCGGCGGTAATCTCTAGTGGATATAATCCAGTAGTGTCAGCTTTGACCGTAGTGAGTACATGCGTTCCTTTGCGCAATTCTAGTGCCTCATCATCATCGTCTTTCCCGTCACGCGTGGAAGCGTGGATCCCATTGACACGCAAGTCCCGGTAGCTGATTAGCCTACGAGTTGCGGCTGGAGCGTACATTGCTATGTCACACCTGCGGGGGAATCCCCCGGGCAATACTATTGTTGCCCGGCCCTCCCGGAATTGAAATGTCCGACTTCCGGCTATTGTGAGTATTTCACATTTTTGTCAGGGTCTGCGCATGCAATCAGACTGAAAGTATTGGGGGTCCCGAAAGATGGAGTGAGTAGACGCACTATCTAGAAGTGCCGTGTCAGATGAGGTACTATGTTGTGACATCTGGACCATGTAGTTTTCACGATCAAGGTCATTGAAAGAGGGAGCATCGAGGGTGTGCACTTCTCTCTTCTCCTCTTTCAGTTTTTGGAGTTCTTTGTACATTTCTATAAAATACTCGGGGGTGCGGCATTCACATGCGTAATGGCCTTGCCTTGCACATTTGTGACACGCACCTTTGGGTGGTTCGAATCTATGGGAATTACTGGACTCGCTATGGCATTGGGACCCCCGCGATCTATTGTAAGGTTCATGATGGTTTTGATTGTACCTTGGGTAATCGTGGTGGTGATTGGTGTATCGCTGGTCTGGCCGGTTCGAGGTGTAGCGGCGGTGGTCATGATAGTATCGGTTGTCTCGTCCCGGACCGTATCTTCGTCCAGGTCTTGGTCTTCGTTTTGCGGCTTGAGTGCTGTGAGCCTCGCGTGGTGGTGCGGAAGGTGTGGGTGCCGGGGCTGGCAGTGTGGGCGTTTCAGTTATATGGATCTCCCGTGTTGGTTTTGCCTCGGTGTTTTTCAGTAGTATCTGTTGTTGCTTTTCAGCTAAGAGGAGATACGACATTAGCTCTAACTTACGTTTGAACTTCATATTGCGGTATTGTTGTGAAAGAATAGCAGTAGCAGGAGGGAAGGTAGAGAGAGTCTTATCGATAAGTTCTGCGTCCGTGATCTTGTCGCCGCAGAGTCGTAGTTGGGCTGAAACGCGATGCAATTCCGCGTTGAATGCTTGAAAGTTTGGGAAATCCAGGACCCGTAGGTTGTACCAGTCATTGCGCGCATGAGGAAGAAAAAGCGTTTCTTCGTGCTTGAAGCGTGCTTGTAAATGGGACCAGAGTTCGGCGGGTTCTCGCACCTGAATGTACTGTTGACGTAATGATGCGTCCATGTGGCGGCGTATGACGAGTAGGGCCTACCATTTCCATGGTGTCAGAAGCTCTTCTGCGGTTTCGGGGTTTAGAGTACCGTCGAGCTCCTCCGCGGACAAATATGTGGAAATGTCGTTGTGCCATTCCAGGAAGTTGTTGCCGTCAGCTGCTAGCGTGTCAAACATAAGGGTTTAAGTTCGTGTTTCCTTTACTGTAGTGGCCATGACGACTGGTGGTGTCGTCATCTCTAGTTACTTTAATAGTGTCATCTATAGGCTTCCTTTATCTATTTCGGGATGTAAAGTGTGTTTAGGTCATAGAGAGAGAGAAAGAGAGGGGGGAAGGTCCAGAAAACAAGTTACGAGGCTTAGAAAGAAGGATAGAAGTGTGTTGGTAACAAAAGCTATCTGTGATCAATCTAGAAGTAAACGAAGGTGAATCCTGTAGGGGAGAAGAGAAATCCAAAGCAAGCAACGTCTTTAGTGTTCTGGATTTGAAATGAAGGGGAGAGACCTAAAAATAAATAAAAATGAAGAATGATGAATGCGAAAAAATCACTTGGGGAGCAATCGTGGTGATAACGTATTAAGGTAAGAGAAAAATGAAGAAGAAGAAGTAAGAGAGCTTTCGTGGTCTCTCCATATATATATATATATATATTGCTCTGAGGTAGGTGGGATACATAAAGCGGCAGTGGTGCAGTAAATGAATTGGCGCCTCTAGTTCTCACCTAATTCTTTCTGTCTTGTGAGCTACCCTGGATCTTGCCGTTACTTCTCTGGTCGCTCTATCTTAACAGGTTGTATCATTGAACCCCTAAAGGACCAACCATCTACATTTGAATGGTGTTACAAAGTGAACTCTTTTCTCTCATCCATTAAGAACTTTATGTGAATAATTTTTATAGAGTTTATGGTAAGTTAACTTCATGCATATGTGAATTGATTAGATAGTGGATGATTTGTGAAGTTTTTTATGCCTCATTTTATGTTATAGTGACCAACCAAAAAATCAATATCTTAATTCAAAAGTATTCTTCCAAAATCAACATTTAAACTAATCAGCCAAAAATTCTTAAAAACTCACTACACTTCGAGTATATCTATAGAATCCATTACAACAAATTTCATCCTCAAATTGTCAATATTTCATTTGTACTCAAATTCATAACAATTTTATTATTTAAGTTTCAAATTTTATAAAAACAATATTGATGATAAACAATAAATTAGATATTTTTGCACTTGCATAAGTGCATTATTCGAACGAATTTGTGTTTTTGTCATTTTGTAAGAGAGGGCCTCAGTTTTTTGCTCATCAGTCCCTTATTTGTTATCCATTCAATCTAAAACTCTTGAAATAGATAAGATGTTTGTAGATCTTTTCAATGGCACAAGAAACTCTTGATTCCTAGTTGTAGATCAAAAGTTATGGATGTTTGAAGTTTGGGTTGAATGAAGTTTTTTTTTCACCGCCGGTAGAAATATGGGCCTCAGTCTTTGGTAAATCAGTCCTAGGGTTTTGGTCATTTGGCTTTGAGATTTTGAGGATGTGTAGATATTTATGTTAGCTTTCCGAATAGCTATGGCACACCCAAATCAGAGTTAGAATGAAGAAACGACGGGGAAAAAACCAAGGAAGTCTCAATGGAGGACTCTAAGTGCAATTTGAAACCCCCAAGTGCAAGAATATCTAATTTGGTGTTGATAGCATTTGCAAATCAAATCATATGGATAGAATCTAAAATTCATTCTATAAAACTTTTATTCTTATGTCAAGTTTAAAAGATTCCTTTTAATTGTGTTTTATAAAGCATCTTTGTAGAACTATCCAATTTGTAAGTCGTGACATTTAGGAATTAAAGTGAGTCTTCCAAATTCAACTGTTAATTTACAATGTTAAAATCTCAACGAATTTTTTTGACTTGGGCTATTTATTATCAATAAATGTCTTTAAAATCTATATATGGAAAAAATGAAGAATTTTAAAATAAGATCTATATGAAATGGAAAAGCGTGGCAACAAAAATAGAAATTATAAATAAAAAATTTTATGGTATCACAAATGTATATAGAAATTATTATTTTGATATTTATTTTGCAAAAATATGTAGAAAGGGAAATTAGCTTTTGATTCATTTACTTGATAATTCCATTCTCACTTCCTCTTCGTCATAAGATCATATGTTGTCTTGCCAAAGCCCACTCAAATGAAAACGTCCTTGATTTTCTACTCATGGTTGTAGCAAGTACATGCAAACTGACTCATATTTAAAAATGTTAGTGTTGCCTCTAATAGATCATTGACTTCAAACAAATCGAGCATTCCTAGCAAACGTAACTTAAAATAGCAATGTAATGATTGTATTTGTCTCCAAATATAGAATTTATCATTTTCAAATGACGCAATTCTCAAACAAATATAGTCCCCATAGCAAAAGTTATTTAAAACAACATTGACTTTGTTTATGTTTTTGTCTCCAAATGCATAATTTATCGTTCTTTAGGGTTTCAACTATCTAATGATGCAATTTTCAATCAAATTGAGCACCTACATTGAAAGTTACTGAAAATAGGAATTAAATGTATGCCGTTGTCTCCAAACACATAATCTATTGATCCATAGGGATTCTACTTTCAGATGATGCAATTTTCAAACAAATTGAGCCTCCATAGCAAAAGTTATTAAAAATAGTAGTAAAATGATTGTGTTTTTGTCTCCAAATACATAATTTATTGATCCCGTCGGTTTTTATTTTCAAATAATGCAATTTTCAAACAAATCAAGCGTCCACAACAAAAGTTACTAAAGATATCAATTAAATATACGTATTTTAATCTCAAAATAAGTAATACAACTTTTCCTAAGGTTTGGGTTTCAAATTCTTCATTTAAAGATTATATTGATGCTAATTATTTGAAGTAAAACCAAGTTGTTTAGGTTGTGTGAAAAAAGTAACTCACCTCGTATTTATAGACAATAATCTTAATGCTTCAAACATATAGGCCTACAAAACAAGAAAGAAAACATGATAGAAATCATAGTTTGAAATTGTTTAAATAACTTTACCATCTCTAAAATACTTATATATAAGTTTATGGACTTGCAAAGAGCTCATTTGCAAAATTTTAATTTTACTTCATTTTATTTTTTTAAATTAAATTTTTTCTCTCTAAAATGTATTTTAAATTTAAAAAAACAAAATTGTACTCCCTTGGGAACGAACTGTTTTGGGGGTTTTTTACTTTGAATATTTTTTATTTTTTATTTTTTATTTTTTTATTTAAATAAAATTTTGTTTTTCCCTAGTTTGCGTCTTTGGAGATTCTTATTTTAATTTTATTTTTGAAAATTATATTGTTTTTTCCCTTTCCACCAACTCACCTTGGTTGGATATTTTTTATTTTTTTTATTTTTAGGAACCCCTAGATGATCAACGCACCAAATTTGGGTGTTTCAAAAACTTTGAAGTAATCCCTAAATGCCGAGGGCCTTCCCTGCATTCGGCAATTTTGCAAAAATGAACTATAAAAATGCAACTGAATGGAACATGTAGAACTCATTTAGTGTTTTGAATTTATGTTGGTTTGTTTTTGTTCTGTTTGGACATCCTATAATGGCACATTCTGATATTCCAAGGTCCATTCCTACCCATCGACAATATTTGTCAATTTTGTTAATTTGAGATTTTATAGGTTGTAATAGGTTAGATACAACCGCTAGATTGTCTGCGTAGGCAACGGTGTTGATCATTTTGGGATGTTACAAATGTGTAACCGATATTTTCTTTGTGTGGTTCTAAAAATATGAGAAACATGTATAGGCTTAGAGTATCGCCTTGTATTGTGCCCCTTTTGGATTGGTATTGGTTTTACTAAAGTATTCCACTATGTGCGTACATTATAGTGTAGAACATCACTGTGCAAACCAATTTTCCATGTCATTCTATAATTTATAAATCAATATACCATGGTTATAGGTCCAAATTTTGAATTCCAATAAAATATTCAATTTTAGGAATTTCTTAAAATTTTTAATTCGAGTAGAAAATTAAACTTAGTAAGCTTCATTTCATTAGTTGAGCTCACATTCAATAAATCGTTTTTACTAGTAAGTTTAAAGTCAAAATCAAGAACAAAAAGAACAAAGAGATAGAAGTTGGAAACCACACTAGAAAAGCGTCATTGTGATTCATTGCACATTGTTTTTTAAGAAAATTTTACAGTTTTTCAAAAAGAGTCTTTTGACATCCAAATGAGTTGTACATAATAAACAAAATCAAAAAATCTTCAATCAACATAATCAAAGATGAAGTGTATTATTCATTTCTTTTTCTCTTTGCAATCATCATGAAGCCACAAAATGGTTTGAACAAAGCTTGCAAGGGGATTAGACTTCCAAGGGGTGCACTCTTTTTATGAAACCTTGTATTATCTGCATTAATGATCCCTTTAAAATACCCTTTGTATAAATTTAAAAAACCCTTATATTTGTTGATGTATACATGTACAGAGTAAATGTATAACCCTATTTTCATGCCTAATATGTTTTTTTATGTATGTATTGTATATTAAGGTCTACTTCATTTACGAAATTTTCAGTCAGTTTTCACTACAAAGGTCGGTAACTTTAGGAAGCTTTAGCAAGCTAAAAAATGAAGTGATTTTGAAACCACAAATTGCGTTGGAATTGTAATGAAGTGCACTTCAACTTTGTAACAAGTGGAAAATCATACAAAAATTTGGATCTCTTCTATACATATATAAGAACACCGACGTTGAGGTCGGGGTGGATGAAGTGTCTATTTGTATTGAGGGATTATGTCCTAGGGTTTGTAATCGATACAAGACTACTCACCCCTTTTGGGATTAGAGACTATAGTGATTGCTAACAGGGAGTGGGAACTGGGGCTCATGTTTATTGTGCTTTTGGTTTTTTTTTTTTTCCTCCTAACTCCGGGTGTTTTTAGTGTGTTTTTAGATTGGGTTGGTTGGTAGTGTTTGGTTGTTTTTGATTCTTCGTTTGTGGAGTAGTATGGAACTTGCGTATTGTATAGCGATTGTATTTGTTTTATCAAAGGTTTGTTTTATTAGGTTTTTTGGTAGTTGATAATGGTTTTCTAGAGTTTTTATGGAAGGTAGGTGTAATGTTCCTCTAGCTCCTGCTGTGATTACAATTAGTGGGATTATATTCCATGCTTTGGATCCAATGTTATTGATAATGGGTTGGTATTTTTAGATTTTATTATTTATTCTTTCGTGTGGAAACGTGTTGTTATAGTATGTGAATTCTATAAACTGTATTTCTATGTTGTTTTGGGGGGGGCACCGGGTAGGTTGTTTTGGTAGGGGAGACCTTTGACGCATAGTAGATCTGGTTTGAATCGGGCATTACAGTGGTAGCGTGTGTTGAGCAAATTCATGGTAGTAGCTATGGTGGTATGGTGTTTTCCGGAGAATTGTCGTTGAATGTGCTTGCGTTCATGAGGGTATAACATCTTGATTTTTGTGCGGTTAGGATTGGTTTCCTTATTTTCCATACTGCTCTGTTGTGTCTTTTGGTTCTAAGGGCATGTATATTATGTTGGGTGCATTTTAGTAAGATGTATAGTCATGTGTCCGCGTCTGATGATCTGTAGATGGGACATGTTAAGGAAGGGAACTTGTCACGTCCAAAGAATAATTGTTTTCTAGCGTTCTCCATGTATTATTCGGTTCATAATTTTAGAAGACTTCTTTTTTGTGTATCTGTTATTAAGGGGTTAGTCTAGAATGTGTTGGATAGTTTGGCATCTATATTGGGGTTGGAGGTTCATTTACTTATGTTTGGAAGTTGTAGTGATGAATTTCTAGGTCTATTTTCATGATTTGATGTAATATTTTATTGAAAAGAATTGGTAATGAATTTTTAGAGTTTGATTGTGGATGTATATAGGGAACATCCATATGCACGTCTTTTTCCTTCCTAAGCATCTCCAAAAAAAGTTTTACAATTTCTTCTATAGAGATTTCAATTTTGAGGTGATAATGCCCAGGGTTGTAAAATAGATATATCTTTATCATAATTAGATTTAAAAAATTTCCCTCACGTAGTAACTAATTTTGTACATTTGAACATGATGGTGCAATGACTTTGACAAAATCTAGTTAAAATATAAAAAAATCTATTTCTCGAAGTTTGGTCATATGATGCTCATATTGAACCCTTACTAGGAGCTTATATTTTTGTTACTTAATTGAGTTATTTGTAAAGTCTCCCCCACTTTGGGCATGACTTTCTTGGAAGTTGAAAAAGCAACTATAGTTTAAGCGTCAAACTTTTTTACAAGATACTTATGTCACACGACTTCAAAAGCGGGGACCAAACTTTTTTAGGCACCATTTTGATGGAAAAATAAGTTTCATACCCACTTTTATTTTGACTTTTTTAAGCCAACCGACTTTTTCACAAAACTCATGGGTTTGAACCCCGGTTTAGAGTACTTTACGAATAACTCAAATGAGGTGCTTTTTTGATATGAAAGATGTGCATATGGATGTTCCCTACATATGTGTGTAATCAAATTTAAAAAATTCATCCCCAATTGTTTAAATGACCATGAATTAAAACTGACTTCAAAAATTCAAAAAAATGAAAATATTCTTTTTTGGATGTGAAATTTGGTATGCTTTATTGGGATTGGGTATTCAATTAGGCAAGATGAAAAATTCTATTTTTTTAATGGTGAAGTAAATGAAGTAAACAATTCGTAAATGAAGTAAACCTTAATATTTAACACTTTTCAAATTATCCCCCCTCTTGTGCACTCAAGTCATTTCTCATGTACAGAAAAGAGTGCATTTTCCGGTACTCAAGTCATTTCTCACGTACACTAAAGAGTGCATTTTCCGGTACTCAAGTCATTTCTCACGTACACAAAAGAGTGCATTTTCCGGCAGTCCTAACCACCAATCTTTTGTCATGTGAGCATTGAATCAAGAAGAGGTTGAAAGTATAGTCACTTTATTCAGGCTGCTATGGCGGCCATTTTTCACGTCTTGAGTTATTCTTAAGCAACAAAATGACATTTTCGTGAGGTGAGTTTTGAATCAAGAATAAATCGAACAAACACTTTATCCACACCGGCCATGCTGGCCATTCTTCATGTCCTGAGTTATTCTTCTTTGTGAGCAAGATTTTTCCAGAGTACCGAAAAGCCGATTGGGCTTCGTGTATCCTATGTCAAGATGCGCTCAGCATTGGAAACGGGAGGCTCAACGTGGACACTTGTAATTCCGAGGGCGCCTCTGCCTCCCGTTGTGCAACAAGAATGGTGCCATCAGGGCGGCGTTGCAATCGGCGTTGTAATCGGCGGATCGTACCACTCGTCAAGTTCCGCAGACCACGACTTTTTTTTTTTGGTTCCAAAAGTTCCAGCGGCTTGACATTTATAATAACCCTGGCTCTCCCTCAGTTACCCAGTCCAGGTGGAGTTTGCTAATTTACTGCCCGCCAGTCTGCATCCTTTAATGAGTTCACGATAGATGAGCCAGATATGATGCAGAAAATGTCATTCAGCGTCCCATTCCTACTGCGCCCTGCTCTGCCGCGGTCTCGTCATGCGCCCTGCCTTCGCCACCCGATCAGCCATCCTGCGTGTCTCATTGCTGGTCGCAGCAATTGGTGCGCCCGGACCTTTTTTCAAGTTCGCGCGCTTTCGTCCTCGTCGTCCTCGTCAGGTAAAACAATTCCTCAGTTGCAAGCCTCTGATTTCGCCGTTTCTGTCTGTGGTTGCAGTTTCAGAAGCTCCGTGTGGGATTTCAGAGGTTCTTAGCCTCTGCTGTCTGGAAGAATAGAAATTTTGAGTTTAAGCCTGTCTTTTAGGTCGTCCAGGGTCGTTTATAGATTATTGATTGTTTACTTCATTCTGGTCTACACCGCTCGGAATTTGGATTGCTCCAGTTAGAGTACAGCCTAGGGAGAAATTTTAACTTATCCGGTTAAGATACTACATTTTCTTGAACCAATCGGTTGTCTGGAACATTCTCTCGGCTAGCCCTTCAAATTAGAGAATATTCTCTGAATTTCCCCTTAAATGATCGGTTCTCTTTCTATGATGTTGAACTCATTTATGCAATTCTTAATTTCAACTAGCTAACTTGTAACTAAAGAATGGCTATTCCTGGACATTGGAGCTGGAGTGTTTTCAACTGATTTTAACATCTAAGCTGAATTAGAAGCCTCCGATTTCGCCGTTTCTGGCTATGGTTGGAATATCAGACCCCGTGTGAAATTCTAATAGCCTCTGGGAGTTAGAGGAGAGTTGCAATTCTCGGTTTCGTGGATTTGAGGCTTTAAGGCCGTCCATGGTCATTTATGCTTTGTACAGAATATTGGCTGATGTACTCCAACCGCGTTTTTCGAGAGTGATTTCTTCTGAGGTCATCTGTCGAAGTTGTGGCCTCTTCATCGTAATTTCTTTAGGACTTGTAGCATGCACTTGTAGCTAGAAGTGAGTTTCAAAGTAGAAATTTCCGTTGGATTTTTTTTCCAAACTCTGTGCTATTTGGTATTCAGCTGTTGGAACAGAATATTGCATACTCAGATCGCTTAATGCTTGTGAACTTTTAGAGTTTGTAGACCTTGTTTGACGCGGTGTACATTTGATTTTCTAGTGATGACGTTGTCCTGGCAAGCGAACGAGTATAGACAATTCGTATGGTTATTAGGCAGTCGAGTATTGACACGGACAGCTCCAGAGTTATGCTTGACGACGACTTTCAGTGTTGAGAAGGCTGCGTGTAGCGACGACTCTAACTCGGACTAATTTTGTAGCTTCATCTAACTGTACTTGTTTTCCACCTCTCCTTCGACTTTATTTTTTCATCGATTGCCATGAAAGCTTTTGGCATTTTTTGACAGTGAATTTTTGTAATGTTGTTGTTTTAGGATATAAAGCCGAAGCTATGGAGTCATTGAAGTTGGGGAAGAAGTTGAGTCCTTCTGATTGTCGAACCTCTCTCGCAATAACTGCTGGTCAGAAAGACTACTACTATGGACACTTGCTAAATTCCGCAAGCCAGATTTCAAAATTATTGCAAAGTGATACATCAAAGCAAAATATTGGAACAACCGCTAACAGTGAGGTAAAAGACTTGAATTATGATAGCTTTTTTCTGTACTGCATTCTTCAGACGTTACGTATTGTTATAGAGTTTAGAGTGTCCCTCTTGCATTCAGATTCCTGTCATCCCGAAGAAAAGACGAAGTTTTTAAGAAATCTAGGAGATAACTGTTTCAGCTGTCGAAGGTTCCCTCACATTGTTTGCAATCAGGAATATCCGCCCTCAAGTCAGGGAGTTTTTAAATGAATCACAAGCTGATTCTGGATTTGAGCTATTGACGCATACATTCCGTGTGACCTTCAGGATGTGGCGGGGCTGCGCGGGAAGCGAGTGGGCATTATGGCAAAGCCATCCGCGGAATTCGTTGCTAGTATCTGGGCAGTTTGGTTGAATGGAGCCGTTGCAGTTCCATTGGCTCTTAGCTATCCCGAGGCTGAGCTTGTCCACGTTCTTACTGATGCAGTATGACCCGTATGACTTTCCTCTTGTATAGATTTGGCTTTCTAATGCTTGTGATGGAGAAACATTGCTTGAACTTGAAATCGTAACATTTGCCACCTGTACCAGAAATTTTATTCAGCTTCACCAGGTGGTTGTTTAAAGAGAAGTCTACTGTTCAGAAATTCTATTTGCAAAGACGGCAGATCAGCCCTTTGTCTGATTCAATCATGCCCAAGTACTTTTCGGTCTCCTTATCTCCTATGATAAACATCTCACATCAAGATGTGCATCATAGTCGGTAATAATATTAGTTGGGCATTTTCATGCAGGATATTTCTGCTGTTGTGTCTACTGTGGATTTTCAATGTCAGTTGGAAGGAGTGGCTAAGAAGTGCTCCGTCGACTATCATGTTCTTCCGGCAGTCTCCAGTGTCGAAGATGATCCGAAGTTGGAAAATGTACCATTCGAGGACATTTTGGCAGAGGTTGAGAAGTCCTCATCTGCTCTTGAAGGTGTGTATTCTGGTATCTTTTGTGGTAGTACTTTGACCTTAATATACTGGACGGCAAGGCTGCTGCTACCTCTTGTGACATTGTGATATCTATGTCTCTATCTGGAGCGCTTGTGAGCTGTCTTCGTGGAAGAGTAACTTATGCTCAGAACCATGATATTTTAGGTGTTAAACCAGCTCTGATTCTGTACACAAGTGGAACGACTGGGAAGCCAAAGGGTGTTGCTCATACACATGCCAGCATCGGTGCTCAGGTCTGTTTATTCGGTGCAAAAATTGTTGTTGCGTATTTTTAATGTCAATATTTTGGATCGAATATGTTACTCCAGACTTTTGACATGGTTACCTCTCGCTGTGATTCTAGGTCCGCATGTTGACGGAGGCTTGGGAGTACACAAACACAGATCGATTCCTTAATTGTCTACCATTACATCATATCCTCTCTAGGTCTTGTTTTTTGCTCATTCAAAGGTCAAATCTGAGAGTAGTCGTTAGAAGTGACCTTGCAAACTGTTCGGATTATCCTTGACTTCAGAAAGGGTTCACATGTACATGGGATGTTCAATGCATTGCTCGCACCCCTCTTTGTGGGGGCCTCGGTAATATCTCTCACTAACATCTTTGGGAGTACTCCTCTCGGATTGAGTCCATTTCCTGAAGATGTATGTTGGGAATTTTCATTCCGGGAATAGTGAATCAGTATAGTGTACCACAAAGATAGAGAGCTCTCCTGCTTCTTATTTTGAGATTGACAACATGTGAAGGTGGAATTTATGCCGAAGTTTAGCGTCAGTGGAATCTGGAATCGATGGAGGGATTCATATCCAATTGAGGGTGTGAAAGCTGCTCATTCTACAACAGTCTTCACTGGGGTAAGTTTTCTTACTTACTGCCGGTAGTACAAAACACTCATTTTATGTATGAAGTGCGTGCTAAAAATAACACATTCTGATGACGATGATTTGTACGTAGTATAGAATGCCAATGACAATTAAGTTTACTTCAGTGAAAGAAACGAAGGTTGTCTGCTGAGTCTGCTCCTGGCGTTCTTAGGTTCCAACAATGTATGTGCGGTTACTGCAAGGGTATGATGCGATGGACGCCGATTCCCAGAAGGCCTGTTCTTATGCAGCCAAGCAGCTTCGCCTCATGGTGACTACGCACCTTTATGACTCTTATATTGCCAGTGTTATACATGATAATGTGGGAGACTGGTTGGGAGAATATGTCGTGGATGTTGGGTTGAGGATCTGCTAATGCCTGTGGTGTAATAAGTGTAGATGTGTGGATCATCAGCTCTACCCGAACCACTCATGGAAAAGTGGGAGAGTGTGACTGGTCATCGCCTACTAGAGAGATAC